>VZQC01006732.1:1198346-1241205 GCA_009823505.1 Rhizomys pruinosus
AACCCGGGTCCTCTGCAAGAGCAGTCGGCGCTCTTAACCGCTAGGCCATCTCTCCAGCCCCAAAAATTCAAGTTTTATTTAACTGAAATCCCTAACAACTGCTCTCCTAAGAACTCTGCAAGGCAGAGGGGCCTGCCCAGTGCAGACTCCACCCCTCTGCCCCCAGTGGCTGTCCTTCCCCCGCTCCCACACCTGCACTGCAGATGTCATAGTCTCTAGACCTTCAAATGAAACAATTTTTTAAAAATCTGCATCAAATGAAACAACATTTTTTAAAGACATGCCAATTTTTATAAATAAGAAAAAAAAAATAGTGACCCAGAGAGATGGCTCCGCAGTTAAGTGGGCTGGCTGACTATGCAGAAGACCCAAGTTCAGTTCACAGCAGTCATATGGTGATTCAAAACTTCTTTAACTCCAATTCCAGGAGATCTGATCCCCTCTCCTGGCCTCTGAGGGCTCCTGCATGCACATGGTACCCATAAAGTCATCCAGGTGCACACACAAAAAAGTAAAAATAAATAAATCTTTTTGAAAAAACTGGAAAAAGGATAGTGAAGGAAGCCTGGCTTATGCCAGGAAGCAGGTGCCATTTGTTTTGCAGGATTCCCAGGAGAGCATGGCACAGAGGGGGCTGCCAGCCCCCATCAAGGAACCCCTGCCCCTTACCTACACAAACCCTACTTTAATGGGAGATCGCTATGTGCCAGCCTTAAAAGCCACATATCTCAGCTTTCACTGGAGATGGAGAGCTAAGCAAAGACCCTGGCCACTAATATACATTGTCCCCAACTTACGATGGTTCAACCTATTTTAACTTTGCAATGAATGGTGTGAGAGTGATATACACTCAATACAAAATGTACTTCAAATCTCAGATTTGGTACTTTTTCCTAGTGGAGATATGTGTATGACACAGTCCCCTGGTCATGACAAGGGAAACAACCCTCACTCTGCAGTGCACTGTGCTGCTAAACCCAGCTGTGAGGTAGGTTAAGTGCAGATACACATTTGTAAATAACAATATGTTCCTCTTGCGATGGACCTCTCAGGATGTAGCCTCATGGTGAGCTGAGAATCTGAATATGTGTAGAAAGAACATCTGCCTGAGAGTGACAGGCCTTCCTGCCTTGTCCATTTTCCTCCCTCACCTTTACTGCTGTCCCTTCCCACCTCCCCGGCACAGATGTCATTGCTGTTGCCCCCACCGTGGGCTCTGGAGAGGAGACCTGTGTCTAAGAATGGTGGAACAAAATGGCAGGAGCCTGGAGCCACATCCAGACCACAGTGCTGCAGTGCCAGATCTGGCCTCCTTCCTGCTGGACTTCTGGTTATGTGAGAAGAAGAATCAAGCTTCTGTTACTTAGGCTTTCTGTTACAAACAGGCAAACAGAAACCCTAACTAACACACAGGGCCACTCCAGACCATGCCAGTGAATGCTGGACCAGGATAAGGAACAGAGTACGTAGGCCTGCAGAGGGTGAGTCCACCCCAGTAGAGACCCTGAAGTCTATGGCTGCCTCTGGACTCCAACAGCATAACTGAGTGGCTGTGACAGAGACTACTAGGCCTAGTCCACTGGAGATACTTTCTGGCCTTTTGCAGGGACCCTATTTTAGAGGGTCCTCTCATCATAACAGCAGCAGCAGGAAGAGGTAAGAGTGTTCCCTGAAACTGCTTACTCCCCAGTAACACCCCACAAAAAGGAAAAATAGAAAGTCCCTCACCAGCTGGGGTAAAAAATCCCGGTACTTGTTATTTAACTGGTTCACGAAGCATCGGGCGATCCAGTAGCAGTCGACAGTGTCTTCCACCATCTCCTCCATGGCTTTAGCAATGGCAAGAAATACTTCATCCTCCGGCTCCTGAAAGAGTAATAAGAAACCTCAAGAGGAATGCAGTGGAAGACATAGTTCTCTATTGAAAATGCAACTTTGTCTCCTGCATTTAAAAGAGGCCGCATTAATAAATCAAAATGTAATCGGGAGGCTGGAGAGATGGCTCAGCGGTTAAGAGCACAGACTGCTCTTGCAGAGGACCCAGGTTCAATTCCCAGCACCCACATGGTGGCTAAGAACCATCTTTAAGCTAGGTGTGGTGGTGCACACCTTTAATCCTAGCATGCGGGAGGCAGAGGCATACTGATCTCTGTGAGTTCAAGGCCAGCCTGGTCTACAGAGTGAGCTCCAGGCCAGCTGGGGCTATAGGAAGACCCTGTCTCAGAAAAAATAAATAAAATTTAAAAATTAAAAACATGGCCAGGAGTGGTGGTGCACGCCTTTAACCCTAGCACTTGGGAGGCAGAGGCAGGCGGATCTTTGTGAGTTCAAGGCCAGCCTGGTCTACAGAGCAAGTTCCAGGACAGCTGGGGCTACAGGGAGACCCTATCTCGAAAAGACCAAAAAAAAAAAAATATTTTTAAGTGGAATCAGAAAACAGAGTGCATCTAAGGAGAAGAGGGGGGAGGGGAAGGGGGAGGGGTAAGAGGGTGAGCTCTGCACAGGACCATGGGAGCCAACCTGGCTGACAACAGCTGCTTTTCAGATGGAGTGGGCGGAGCTTCCACACTGCTAGCATCCAGCCTATAGTCTGCTGAAATCACAAGCAAGGTGAGGTCTCTCTCCACCCACACACAGAATCAGTCCTAAATTAGGATTTCTTTCAAAAGGGTGTGATAGTTTTTATTTAATTATTTGATATATTTTTGTGTGTACGAGCATTTTGCTTGCATGTGTGTAAGTGCACCACATGTGTGTGATGCTCACAGAGGCCAGAAGAGGGCAGTGGATCCCCTGGAACTGGAATTACGGATGGCTGCTAGGAATCGAACCTAGGTCTTCTGCAAGAGCAGCCTGTGCTCCCACCACAGACCCATCTCTGCAGCCCCTCTCAGCCCTTCTTTCAACTTGTTGATATTTCACAAAATGTCAAGAGTAACAGAGTTAGAATCATCGGAAATATGTTTCTCTAAGCATTTTATTAAGATACTAGAGGAAAACAGAAAAGAAAAAAGAAAGAAAATTCTCCCGTCCCAGGCTCTCACAGTCCTAGTCTGAGTGAGCTCGCAGGTAGCATGTCACTGGCTGCACCTGTGACTCTGACAAGTCAATGGATGGAGACCAATGTCTTCAGCCAACCGTGCTCCTGGCTGAGCTCCTAGCTGAGTGCTGTCTCGCACTCTTACTGCCAGATAACAAGGAAAGTGGGGCTTGCTGACTAAGGAAAGAGGAAGAGGGCGCAGAACAAGTATACAAGGCTGTAGTGAAGGTGTCTGGGCTCAGAGCACGGACCAGGGAGTAGGGATGAGGCAGAAGCTATGACTATAATTTAGATTTCTTGTACTAACAGAATAGTCAACCTAATTACTATGTAATTTCAGAACTCACAGCCCAGCCTGGTGGCTTAGGCCTGTACTCTTAGCTACTCCGGAAGCTAAGGTAGGAGGACTGCAAGTTCCAGGCCTGCACAACTTAGTAAGAAGTAAAATAAAAGGTAAAGATAGGGCTAGGTATGTAGCTCAGTAGTAGAGCATGTGTGAAGCCACAGATTCAGTCCCCAGAACAACAGAACCCGTGTACTATCAACCTCACTGAGCTAATGGTAAATGAAACTTGAAGGGGTGGTTACAAGTTCCACTTAATTTTTATGGCCTGTCTCCCTCTTCATAAATGTAGTAATAAAAGTGAATGGATTAGCTCTAAGAGTTGTCACAGATACTATAGCATTAACTTCAAATATCCATAAATAAAAGTAAGTCAATTATTTTTTGAGGCAAGATGTCACTACGCAGGTGTCTCTGCCTCCTGAGTGCTGGGATGACAGGCATGTACTGCCAAACCTGGTTCAAAGCACAATCTGCAATAAAAATAAATTGTGTAGGGACTATACTCAGTGGTTAAGAGCATATACTACCCATCCAGAGGACCCAAGCTTGGCTCCCAGTACCCACACCAGGCAGCTCACAGCACCCGATTCTACAGTTCCATGGTGATCCAATGCCTCTGATCTCTGTAGGCACTTGCATCCATGGACACCTACCTACCTACCTACCTACACACATACACATACACACACATACACACACACAAAAATAAATTAAAAATATATAATAAAAAACTTAAAAAAAGATTTTTCATCAACAAAAAAATACTAAAAATAAATCCTGAAAACAAACTTTGTAGATAAACAAATCCTGCAGGCAAATCCCTGCTTGAATGATTTATTCTATTTTAGCCACACAATTAAATAAAAGTTTCATTAAAATGCCTAGAGAACTGCAATAAAGTAGCCAGAGGTCTCTGGCAGCACTGATGCATACAGGAACATGAACTAAAAGCAAATATCTGAGGGTGACAGAGACTTTGTCATATCTGCAACTGCCAAAGGGAAGGCTAGACCAAACCTGCAATGTTAGATTGGAACAGAACATAGCAGTGTGAACCCATTCTTGAAATTATAATATATAGAGAAATAGAATAATATAGAAAAGCTGGGGTGTAGCTCAGTAGTAGAGCACTTGTCTAGTATGCATGATGCTCCAGGTTCTAGTCCCGTGTGTATGTGTGTATATAAATATACATATATATATATATATATATATTCACATATACATAAAGAGAATGACAGATTTGGCATGTATGAGTATGCATACACACACACACACACACACACACACACACACACACACACATATCCTGGCTCTATCTACTGACAGAGCCTAAAAATAAAGACAACCCAGGAACCCTGAGCTGACCTAGTGCTGGGTTCTGGGTTCTGGGTTCTCAACACTACATTCCCCCTCCAGAAACAAATGGCTGACTCCAGAGATGGAGCACAGACAGTAAAAGCTAATCCTGGAGCATCTTTTAAGGCCAAAAAGTCAGGAAATACTCTAAATAGTGAAACTTAACAAAAAGATGCAGGTGTCAGTTGGAAAGGGCTCCTCCAGGCCAAAGCCAGAACATTCTGAACATCCAAACCAGTAAAAGATTAGAGGCCATCAATTTTAGAAGGACTCCATAAATTCATATTAATATCCACAAACAAATATAAAGGGGAAATCTCCTCTTACAGAAGAAAACCAACTAATAGATGCAAAGGAAATAGAGGAATCAGAAACTCACCATTTGGCAACCAGAGCAGTGAAAAAAATGCTTAGGCAGGAATTATTAGTGGGTATTTATAAGCCTCAAAGTTCTTTTCTGCAAGTCACTTATTAATTACAAAGAGGAAAATAGTAACCTTATAATGGGAGAACCTAGCGGTTAAGAGCGCCAACCGCTCTTACAGAGGACCCAGGTTCGATCCCCAGCACCCACATGGTGGCCGAAAAACGTCTGAAACTCCAATTCCAGGAGAACTCCAGTTCCAGGGCAGTCCGACACCCTCTTCTGACCTCTGCGGTATTGCACGACACGGGTGCACAAACCTGCATGCAGACAGTACATTCATACACATACAGAAATAAATAAAATTAAATAAAAAAATAAAAAATAAAATAAAAAGAAACAATGGGAGAACCTAGAAGACAGCACCTCATGAAGTGGTCAAAGCCACCAGTAACAGCAATGAGAGTCATACTCCTGGTATCCTGGCCAATAAAGCAGAACCGGGTTCTAGTTATTAGGAAATATCTGACAGTCTAATGGGGAGATATCTGAGAGACCACTGACTCTTCAAAAGTGCCAAGGCTGCCGGGCGTGGTGGCACACGCCTTTAATCCCACCACTCGGGAGGCAGAGATAGGTGGATCTCTGTGGGTTCAAGGCCGGCCTGGTCTACAGAGCAAGCTCCAGGACACCTGGTACTAAAAGGGAGACCCTGTCTCAAAAATACCAAAAAAAAAAAAAAATGTGCCAAGGTTGTGGAAGAGCAAGAAAGAACAAGGAAAATGCTCTAGATAAAAAAAAAAAAAAAAAAAACCCCACACATAGCAATTAACTACAATGTGTGATCTGGGACTGGACCCCAGGTCAGGAGGGCATCTGGGGACAAGCAGGAATGTGTGATCCAGGACTGGATGGAAGGTCAGAAGAGCGTCCTGGGGACAAGAGGCAAATCTTTAATAAGGGGCACAGTTAGGTCCCAGCCCTGTGTCAAAGCTGACTTGCAAGCTCTGATCTTCACACCATAGTTATATATGATGCACCATGTGAGGATGCTGGGCAAATGCACAGGAGGGTGGTGTACTGCTTTATGACTTTTTCTCTATGTCCAAAATTACTTAAAGATGAAAAGTTGAAACTAAAACCTTTCCAAATCAATGAATGGTCTAATTATGAACCAAACTTCGATTAGGAACAGGATGATCCCATAGCAGTTTTAAAGTGTCTTCCAGAGCTGGGCGTGGTGGCGCACGCCTTTAATCCTGGCACTTGGGAGGCAGAGGCAGGCGGATCTTTGTGAGTTCAAGGCCAGCCTGGTCTATAGAGTGAGTTCCAGGACAGCTGGGGCTACAGGGAGACCCTGTCTCAAAAAAGACCAAATAAATAAATAAATAAATAAATAAATAAATAAGTGTCTTCCCATGAAGAAAAATTGTGATTACAAAAGGAAAAAGAGAAACTTCTCATTGAAAAACCCTAGCAGGCCCAACCTTACCAAATGATCAAAGTTAACAAGACATTTTATGGGGCAAAGCCACACTGTGTGCCTCTGGATACAGTACACCAGGAGGGGCGAGGAATCACCCGTGGGTACCCCTACCCAAAGTGAACAATCTAGAGCCTGCCGGGAGACAGCACCAGCCGGACCCAAAGTGAGGGGCTTTCTGCAAAACAAATGACCTACCTACACCTGTCAAAGGGTCAAGGGCATGAGAAATAAATACAAAAGAGCTGTCCCAAATCAAAGGCAGCTACAGCAGCATGGCAACTCGGCATAACCACAGTCCAAGATCAACTCTTCAACTAGAACTTTTATGTGTGATAAAGGACATTACTAAGACAATTGGGCAAATATAAAAGGAGGCTGTATTCAGATATGAATACTGTTATCAATGTTAATCCTTTGTATTTAAGAACTACTGCAGTTACCTGCCACAGTACCGTTGTCTTGATGAGGCAAATCCTGGAGGTCTCTGAAGGACTGAGCAACATCACTGAACCTTACTCCCAAATGGCTTATAATAAAAGATGTGTACATAACTGGGCATGGTGGTGCACACCTGTGATCCCAGCACACAGAAGGCAGAAGGAGGAGGATATGGGGTTAGAAGTCACCCTGTGCTATATACATAGTGAGACCCTGTCCCAAAAAAAGGAGGGAGGGAGGGAACATATATAGAAAAAAATGACAAAGCAGATGTCATTAAATGTTAACAACTGGAAATGTGAATAAAAAGATATGGAAATTCTTGGCAGTATTTTTGTGCCTTTAAGTTTGAAATTACAGTCACGCACATAATCATCAGTCAGAGGCTTAAACTAGAATGGTGGTCCTACATGTACAAATTGCCTAGTGATGTCATAGTCATCTTAGTTTCAGTAAATAGAAATATGTGATATTTTAAAATGATGAAACTGTCGGACACATTTCTCAGAACAGATCCCTGCCACTAATCAATGTGTGACTGCACTTAAGAGAATATGTATTTAAAAATTAAAAATAAATAAAGTAGGTTGTACAGGTCATTGGTTCTCAGGGAAAGTGCGTTGCTTTCATTTTTCATTCTGCAGACAACAGAAAACACTGAAAGCTTTTAAGACAAAACGTGGAAAATGAGACCAGTAATAACAAAGTCTTGACGGTGTGGCTCAGTGATAGAGTGCTTGCCTAGCATTCATGAGGACAAAGGTTCAGCTCTGCAAACAACATACACAGATAAAATTAAAAGTAGATTTTTTTTTTAGGAAGAGTTAAATGTCAAGGGAAAGTGACCACTAACCAGAGGAAAAGAGGGACTTCGAGGCAGCTTCCCAGACTCCAGCTGATACATCCGAAGATAGACTTCAACCTGAGGGGTGGCGTCACTGACAAAGCGAACTACTTTCAGGGCACGAAGGACATCAGAGTACTGATCTTTGCGATAGGCCATCACTTGGGCATGGGACTCGTGGTGTGGAGGCAAGATCCCTACACAGAGAGAGATAGGGCGAGAGCAGGACAAGTGCTGAGACACCCATCCAAATCCTCCTCTAGTGAACAGAACCCTGTGAGAGGCAGTCCACAGGGTCAGAATTCACATAAATAATGGCCATATGGATCCCCTTTCTGAAATTCTTGCTCTAACAGCCTTAAGTGTTAAATTACATAATCAATGCCACATCATTGATATTAGAGAGAAATGCATGCTATCACGGTTTCACAAAAGCCTTTGAATAAATGTAACACAATTTCAAGGCGATGACCACATAATTATAATAATGGTTTCACTCAATCCATGGCTATCAGCCTGAGGCCTCTCCTGGGGCCCCTGCGACCTCTCCCCACTTCTGAAACTTGACCTCCTACATCTAAGAACATTAACAGTTTGTTGAATCCTTCTCTTCCTCAACAGTTTAAACTTGTCTGCAGAAAAAGATACAAGACATGCATGACAGAATACATGAACTTGGGTAGGGTGAAGGGCATGGAAAGGGAAATGATTCAAAACTGGACTGAGAAATGATGTATGAAATGCATAAAACTTCAATAAAAATATATATTAAAAAAACTTGTCTGCAGAGTATCCTATTACCAGGGCAAAAGAGGCCCCTGGTCCTCATCCTTGAGGTTACACTACCTTCCTGTGACACTGCACATTCCCTACTTCACTCACCTATGCTGTCTGCTCACTGATGCTTTGGAACAAAAGCACCTTTTTTTTTTGCCTTTTCGAGACAGGGTCTCCCTGTAGCCCCTGCTGTCCTGGAACTCACTCTGTAGACCAGGCTGGCCTTGAACTCACAAAGATCCGCCTGTCTCTGCCACTAGGATTAAAGGCATGTGCCACCACACCCGGCAAAACCACCTTTCTTTAGAGGGTGTGTGTATGATGGGGGAACAGAGAGGCAGGTGTAGAGGTCAGAGGTCAACTCTGGAGATGGTTTCTCTTTCCACCTTTGGATTCAAGTTTGCCAGGCTTTTGAGGAATGTTCCTTTACCCAATGAGCCACCTCGCTGGCCTTCCTATTTATTTATTTATTTATTTATTTATTTATTTATTTATTTATTTATTTTGGTCTTTTTGAGACAGGGTCTCCCTGTAGCCCCAGCTGTCCTGGAACTCACTCTGTAGACCAGGCTGGCCTTGAACTCACAAAGATCCGCCTGCCTCTGCCTCCCAAGTGCTAGGATTAAAGGCATGCGCCACCACGCCCGGCTTTGTTTGATTTTTAAATAAGCAACTGGCCTAGTGAAAATAATGGGAAGACTGCTGGCCAGGCCTCTAGTAACTCTGGGCTCAAGGATCACCAAAGCGTCAGTCTCTCTGAAATGTGGGCATTTGTGGCCTCATCTATCAGAGGCAGGAAATGGGGTAGGCAAGCCTTTCACCAAATGTTCCTTGCATAATGTGAGTTCCAAGTGTTTGCATAAGAAAACAGTACCATGGTGAAATCCACGTGTACAATGATAACAGTACATTTTCGAGGCTCTCAGCTTTAGTATAAACAATTTTTTCACTTTATTTATTCCAGCCCTGTTATACGCAATGAGACTGTGCAGAATCGCAGGCTCTGGGGTCAAGGTTCCTGGGTTTGACTTATAGCTCTACCATTAGCTAACTTGAGGACTTCAATCTCTTTTGCCTCAGCTTCTGCCTATCTGAAAAATGGGAATGATAATACCTAATTTTACAAGTTGTGGTGAGGAAGAGACAAGCTCAAGTAAATAAAGCACCTGGAAGAGTGCCTGTCGCAAGCTAAGTGTCAGCCAGCTCATTAGAGTGCAATGCCCTCTAGACCTCACAGATCATTATTCTAAAGAAATCCTGGGAAACAACCATTAGATAAGCTCAAAATTCTCCAGCTATAAAACTTCCTTAAAATGTTCTTTCCTGAAATAAACCTTTACTCTCTGTGGCTTTGGGGCTGTACACCAGGCTCTCAAAGAAGTCAAGCGAATAGACTCAAGTCCAAGTCTGGGCTGCTACAGATTAAAGAGCCATAGCTGAACCTACCGTAGGCCACACAACATGAAACGATAAGCCTGTTTTCTATGAGTTGGTTCTAAAAGTTCTCCCTGATATTTAGCAAAAATAGTACCAGAAAGCCAGCATTTACAAGGCCCTAAGCAGTCAAAACCTCAGCTAAGAAGAGCCCTTCACACTGTGACAGCTCTGCACTTCCAGCACCTCTAACTATGGCAGAAACTAACAATTATTTGGATGAAAAAGAAAAGCAAGAGGTAAAAATCCAGACAGGCCCTGGCACCAGGAAGAGTCACAAAGCACATGGTGACAGTTCCCATTTTTAAGACACACAGGACTTCCCAGGAGAAATGGGCAGTGCTGACACGACCACCTGAAATGACCCTTGAAAGGAACTGATTTTGATGACCACAGAATTTTCATGCAAGATTTAAAAAAAAAAACTACTCTTAGAAGAACACAAATAGTTATCCCTTCTGTGGGTTGTAACCACACAGAGACCACCCCCCCCCCAGATACGAGGAGTGCACAAAAGCTGCCAAGATGCTCGACTAAGAAGGCGCTTTCTAGAAGGACTTCTGCTCCCTCATTACCTCCATACGCATCACCAGACTTGGGGCTGCAGGTTTCTCAAGTTCTAAAAATACACTACAAGAGGAAGTAAAGATCTGTTATCTATGCTGCCTTCAAATGAATTCTCCAAACATAAGTTTGAACTCCTTGCTCCTGTCACAGGCCTTTGGCAAGTTATTTATGCTCCTGAAGTTCTTTATATCCACCTTTGAATTGGGGATAGTAAGACTTACCTCAGGAGATTTCTAGGGCTGCTTTAATAATTCATGCACACAACCTGACTCAGTGATAGGGAGCCACCAATGCCCAACCAATGAGGCCATAAGGCCATACAGATCCACCCTTTCCATTGTCTGCCAGTCAGCAAATTGTCTTCTAGTTAGAAATGGAGGTATGCTGGGCTGGAGAGATAGCCTAGCAGTTAAGAGCGCCGACTGCTCTTGCAGAGAACCCGGGTTCGATCCACAGCACCCACATGGCGGCTGAGAACCATCTGTAACTCCAATTCTAGGAGAACTCCAGTTCCAGGGGAATCCGACACCCTCTTCTGACCTCCGCGGCATTGCACGGCAAGGGTGCACAAACCTACATGCAGACAGTATACTCATACACATACAAAAATAAATAAAAATTTTTAAAAATCCGGTTTAAGAATTACTTCAAAAAAAAAAAAAAAAAGAAAAACAAAACAAAAAAACAAAAAGAAGAAAAAAAAAAAGAAATGGAGGTATGGGGCTGGAGAGATAGCTCATCAGACTGGCTGCTCTTGCAGAGGATGAGGGATTGGTTCTTAGCACCCATATGGTAGCTAACAACTGTCTGTAACTGCAGTTCCAGGCGACCAGACACCCTCTTCTGACCTCTGTGGACATTGCATGACATAGGTATACCTACTTACATGTAAGCAGTATGCTCATAAAATAAATAAATATTTTAAAGAAATGGAAGGCAATAGCAAATGGGATTATATGTTCCATGAGGCTCAGCAGTGACAGGAGTGGAAATCCTGGGTTTTAAAGGGATGGTCCAGAACGCTCACAACAGCACTAAGCCAGTCAGCGCTCCTCCTCCTCAGCCACTCACACTAGAATTTCCACTCTCACTTCTAGGCCCAGAAACCTCAGATTCCTCACTTTTTTTTGTCATCTCATTTTTACTTCTAAGGACAAAGGGGCATTTATGGATCTCAGTAAAAGACTGATTCAATTAACAGTGGTATAGACAAAAAGAGATAAATGACACTATGCAAAAAAAAAAAAAAGCCCGGTAAAGCTGTTCTATATTTTCCCTGTAATACATTTCACTTTCTACGCTCAGAGGTATTCAAAGGACTCACATTCTTCAGTAATTTGTCAGTTTTAATTCCTTTTGTGGGAGGTGGTATTCTTCGATGTGGCAAAGGCTGAAGCCACCTCCTAAGCGTTGGTGATGGGGGTGTTTGCTACTATGCCTGTCCACTCCTTCCTAACAGCACACAGTAGGATTCCATACCTCTGCTGTTGAGAGTCACAGACTACAATGCATTTTAATGCTAAAAGCTAAACATAATTCAGTTCAAGATGTTCATGGAACAGATGCAAAACAAATGAAGCCCACAGTGGCTACCCAGCTGACAGCAAAGAGTTGGCCAGTTCTCCTTCCTCCTAGTCCCATGCTCTTGCCTGGCGACATGACCTCCTAAGATGCACCTTTGGAAGGAACTAATTCTGATGGCCATAAAATTTTCAAGTAAGATTTAAATAAAATGCTCTGACAAAAACTATAATAGCTGTCATCACTTCTGCAGACGGTAACCGCACAGCGATCCACCAGACATGTGAGCTCTTGACGGCTTTACTTCAGGAACATGCATTGCCTTTTTCTCTGTCACTAATAGGATGGCACTCCTAGAGTAATACTTAATATATTTCTGCTGATGTCATCATCCTAAAGGCTTGTACAATTGGGTTTCTTGAAAAAGACCCAACATTCAGTGAAGAGCCTGAGCAAATCCTCTTTTTCTAAATGTAAGATGACAAAGGACCCCACTCAATACCTTTGAAGATAAACTCCCCAACTCCTGGGTCTCATACCTAGAAGCACCTTCCATACCAAAGCACGGTACATGGATGGGAGAGGGAATCTCTGGCTAAAAGTGCAAAGTTTCTCAATATCTAGAGGAAGAAAGAAACAGTTAGAAATGTTCCATGCTGCTCATGATGCCTAAAAGGAAACATTCACTTTTTAAAACTGAAAGTGTAGTTCAGACAAATCTACCAGATCATAAGCAAATTTAATTTAGAAAAGGCAACCTTGGTCTGATTTCTAGCTCACATACTCATCAACTAGGTTGTTTAAAATAGCATTTTTTTAGCCCAGGAGATGTGCCGCACATATACTTATGCTCTATCCCGCTGGCATAGTTACTAAATATAGAATTGATTTCATTTCATGTGTGTTACAAGATCATTCAGTAGTTATTATTCTGAAAATGCAACAAGCTCAAAGAAGTTAAGTGACTTCACCAAGTTAACAGCTAGTGAGTGGTACCCTAATAAGTTACACCAGATGGTCCTGGCCCTAAATTCTCTACTTATCAAAGCAGAATAATAATGCCAAACATACTTAAAAGTGAAGATATACTGTTCAAAGAGGACAAAAGTTCAGGCATAGCACATTTTTGACATTGTATGGTCTGGGGGCACAGAGTAGCTCAGAGGCAGAGCACAGGATTAGGTGCTAGGCCCTGGATTGCTAGGCCCTGGATCGCTAGGCCCTGGATTGCTAGGCCCTGGAGTCCATTCCCAGCATTGCCAACAACTGAAAGAAGCACTTTATACAAGTGAAATACTGTTTTTTTGTTTGTTTGGTTGGTTTTGGGTTTTGGTTTTATTAAAACAGGGTCCCCTTTATCCCTAACTGGCCTAGAATTCACTATGTATACCAGGCTGGCCTCAGTCTCACAGAGATCCAGCTGCCTCTGCCTCCTGAGTGCTGGAAGTAAAGGACTGAGCTGCCATGTCAAGCCTGAAGTATTGTTTTTAAACTATGGTTCATTTTATTTCACTGTGAATATAACAGACATTATTAATGTTGGCTTAAAACAAACTAAAAGATTAATGTGCAATGAAGTCATATCTTCCATAAAAGGAAAGCATGACTGAGGTTCTTGCAAAAAATTTACCTAGAAGCTATGGTGACATATTTGGAAATTGAGAGGGAAAAAATACATTTAACAGGAAAAAATTGTACTTTTTTCTTTTCCTTTTTTTTAGTTTTTATTTATTTTTTATGTGTATAAATGTACTGTCTGCATGTAGGTTTGTGCACTGGTGTCATGCAATGCTGCGGAGGTCAGACGAGGGTGTAGGATTCCCCTAGAACTGGAGTTAAAGAAGGTTCTCAGCAGCCATGTAGGTGCTGGGGATCGAACCCGGGCCCTCTGCAAGAGCAGTCGGCACTCTTAACCGCTAGGCCATCTCTCCAGCCACCCCCGCCCCTTTTTTTTTTAATACAGGATCTCACTATGTAGCCCCTGCTGGCTTAGAACTCACAAGAGATCTACTTGTCTCTTTTCTCCCAAATGTTAGGACTAAAGGTATGGAACACCACACTAAGTAGTATTGTCTTTTTTCTTTTTCTTTTCTTTTTTTTTTTTTTTTGGTCTTTTTGAAACAGGGTCTCCCTTTAGTCCCAGCCGGCCTGGAGCTTGCTCTGTAGACCAGGCTGGCCTTGAACTCAACAGAGGTCAGTCTGCCTCTGCCTCCCAAGTTCTGGGATTAAAGGCATCTGCCACCACGTCCAGCACTAAAGATGGTTCTTAACCATCATGTGGGTGCTGGGAATCAAACCTGGGTCTTCTGCAAAAGCAGTCAGTGCTCTTAACTGCTGAGCCATCTCTCCAGCCCCATAGTATTGTCTTTTCAAGAAGACTTGCAAAACTTTCTGCCTCTCAGGGAATCTACAAAAATTTTTGCCTTTTCTCAAAATACACTACTCTGGTCTATCATTTCACTAAAAAATACATCAAGCAACAAATACCCTGTGAGTCCTTAAAGTCCTTAAAGGTAATATTTACTTCACAATACCACAATGATTGAGGATCAAGAAGTTTAATTAAATGGATGAAACTCACCCAGACGGTCATCTTTCAGAAGAATTTCCAGTGATTTCTTTTCTTCAACACCACGAAATCCTACCTTCTCATAATACACAGAACGAAAGTTTCTCTGAGAGTCTTCACTCATGTTTCATTCTTGAAGGAAAGAAAAAGATGAGTTTTAAGTGCCTAAAAGCAAGGAAAGAAGTTTTTTTTTTTTTTGGCCTTTTTGAGACAAGGTCTCCCTGTAGCCCCAGATGGCCTGGAACTTACTCTGTAGACCAGGCTGGCCTTGAACTCACAGAGACCCGCCTGCCTCTGCCTCCCAAGTGCTAAGATTAAAGGCATTCGCCACCACACCCGGCTAAGAAATTTTTTTTTTAATTTATTGATTTTTCTCCACTTTCTTAATGGTCAGATATAATATGATAAACTGCCTGCCCTATATAGGAGTAAGTGATAAATACTGCCATTCACAGGAGTCTAATCCTACTTCACCTATGCACTTGAGTTGAAAACAAAGATATAAGTCAACAGTCCTCCAAGCTGCTAAAACAGGGCACCAAGTATAGACACTAGGGATCCAACCTTACTTACGAGAGCTCCTAACAAAATGGAATAAACTGAAACAATCTTAAACTTACAAAGAAAAAAGATAACTGTAAAGACAGGCAAGTTGTTATCCACAGCGGTACCTAATAGCACATACTGATTCTCCTTCTGTTTTTCTTTTTGCAGCATATGCATTTTAAAAAATATTAAGAGGACATCCAAAATGTTAACAATTATCTTTAGGTAGCAAGATTCCAGGCAATTTTAATTCTCTTTGTTTTGCTCAGCTGTGCTTCCTATAGAGGGCATTTGGGGAAGTGACATTATATACAACTAAAAATCGACAAGCTCTGCCCTTATTTTTTTCCTACTGTGAACACAATCCTATCAAATATAATTATCAAAATTCAAAACCTTCAACAAATAAACAGCATTAAAGTATAACTAAAAGACAGCAAGGAATGTAGATGGTTGACAAGTGACATCACAACCAGCTGAAGGCGGAAAACCCATCTGAAACCTGGCAGGACATAAAACATCTCAGCGACCTACACCTCTTAACAGCCTTCATGATCCCAATTGTAAACAAAGAAAAGATCAAACTAGGTTGGTGCGTCAAGCACAGTAAAGATGTAATCCCGCTTCTAAAGGAATATTACTGTACTACTTCAAGCGTTTGAGATGTTCATGCAAGAAAAAAAAAAAAAGTTGCGTCCTTGGCTACTAAAATCTCAAAAGCCCCCAGTGACCAGGACCCAGTGACCAGGACAGGATTTCTTCTTTTTTGAGAAAGACATTATCTGAGCCAATTCAGTCACAGTAAAGATTAGGATTCATCTTGAAAAAGCAATTTAGAATTTAGACTTGTTTTTAAAAAGTTTCAAGCTCTCCTAACAGCTGGGTTTTGTTGTTGTTGTTGTTGTTTGTTTGTTTGTTTTAATCCAAAGCGTTAAAATGCAAAGATTCTGGAGATTTGTTTTTTTTTAAGCATTCAATGGGCCCTGTAGTCCAAGGACACCCATTCGTAGACTTCACTGTAATGGCATCTCCCAGGAGGAAATACTGTCATTACATCTCCTGCCCAGGTGCATCCATCTGCCCGGAAAGGCACAGGCACCCTGGTCCAGACCCAGGTCCCACTCTCCCTGCCATGAATGCTTCACCTTAGCAGTGGACACACACCCGGTTCAGACTAAGTGATCCGGGGTGACTGCGAAGAGCAGGCCAGGAGGCGGAACCCCAGACACCCGGTCTAGGGGGCGAGGGGCGCAGTGCCGCAGGAATCCGCTCCCGCCAGGCTTTCCCCGCCGCCGCGCGCCCCTAACCCAGGCAGCCGGACATGACGTCAGCGCCGGGGACAGGGAGCGAATGTGTCCAGCACGCGCGCGTGCGCAGAGGGCGGGCGAAAGACGCTCCACTCACAGCTGGGCGCGGAGGTGGTGAAGCCGGAAAGGGTCGAGTGCAGTCTTCACCTTTCTTCCCTAGAGTGACTCTTGAACCTGAAACGCTGGCAACAACTTCTACCTGTGCTCGGCAGACCTTGCTTGGGATGCTCTTCCTCCGCCAGCCTCTATTGTCCTGTCTAGTGAGAACCCGGATCCCCCAACGCAGTGATCATCCAGTTCCCAGTGTGCAGTATCCTGACTTTGGCTTTATTTACAGTATTTCAGTGCTTCACCCAAATGTTTAAAGTGTCCATTATCAGCCCTCAACTATTGAAAACTTAGTGGGCCCCAGTGACTGGGGAAAACCAGCAAAGCTGCCCATTCAGAGCCTATTAGGGGAGTCAGCCGCTGTCTCTTGCCTTTGGCAGACCAGGTGTACCAGTAGAGGCTGCTTGACTCGGGGCTGCTGGCCAGAGCTGGGGGCATCTTATGTGATTGTCATGGAGAGCACACTGGGCCTACCTTGGTTAGTACTGACTTAGAAGCAGGGACAAAATTAGGTAAAGTGTTAACTAGCCATTTGGAACCAATAACTGTTTAGCTTCCTGCATTTGTTAGAGATACAATCTGGCTTCCTGGGCTGTTTATTGTAAGAGGAACTAGTTTTCTGTGTGGGTGGTGGATCAGGTGCTATATATGGTCAGCCTCAGTTAAATATAAAAATAAACGGGGTGTTTTGGCACATCCAGCGGGAGGGAGGCAGAGGCCAGTCTCGGTCTGGGCATACAAGGAGTCTCTCTCTCTCTCTCTCTCTCTCTCTCTCTCTCTCTCTCTCTCTCTCTCTCTCTCTCTTTATATATATATATGGCATAGAACCACATATCTTATTTAAGAAAAATGGTTCAAAATATGTTAAATTCAGGCCAGACATGATGGCGAACACTTTTAATCCCAGCACTCCGGAGGCAGAGGCAGGCTGTGAATTCAATGCCAGCCTGTTCTACAAATCGAGTTCCAGGCTAGCTCTCAAAAACACAAAAAAAAAAAAAAAGTTAAATTCAAACTTGAACTTGTTATTCGATTTAACAAAGTACTCTTTAAAACATTTAAGTAACACTTTCAGTTTCTGTGTTCACAGGTCACTGAGTCCAGGGATGCAACATTACCCCAATAGTTTTAAGCCACTGTAGTTTGAAAGAAACGTAGGGGAAAAGGGTTCAGTGAGGGGTGCTGCCTACTTAAGACCCCAGATCCAGGGCTGGAGAGATGGCCTAGCAGTTAAGAGCGCCGACCGACTGCTCTTGCAGAGGACCCGGTTCGATCCCCAGCACCTAACATGGCGGCTGAAAACCGTCTTTAAACCATCCCAGAGGGGAATCCGACACCCTCTTCTGACCTCTGCGGCATTACACGACACGGGTGCATCAACCTACATGCAAACAGTGCATTCATACACATACAAGAATAAATAAAATTTAAAAAAGACCCCAGATCCTTACTGAAAAGACTGCCATGATAGTAAGTTCAACATGGAAACTTGGAAATCATCTTTAGATGGGGCTGGAGAGATGGCTCAGCAGTTAAGAGCACTTGCTGCTCTTGCAGAGGCCCAGGGTTCAGTTCCCAGCACCCACCTGGTGGCTCACAACCAGCTGTAACTCCAGTTTCAGGGGATTGGCCCTCTTCTGGTCTCCACAGGCACCAGATGCACATGTGACATACTTATTACATGAATGCAAAGCACGCATACACATAAAAATAAAAAATAAATTGTTTTAAAAATCACTGTTAGCAGCTGGACATGGGGCACACACCTGTAATCCCAGCACTCAGGAAGCAGAGGCAGGTGGATCTCTGTGAGTTCAAGGCAGCCTGGAGCCTGGTCTGCATAATGAGCTCCAGGCCAGCTGGGGCTATAGGAAACCCCTGTCTCAAAAACAAACATTTACAATAAATGGGCTGGAGAGTAGCCCTAGCGGTGAGAGCACCGACGCTCTAGCAGAGGAACCCGTGTTCGATCCCCAGCCCCACATCGGCCCTAAGAACCGTCTCTGTAACTCCAATTCCAGAGAACTCCATTCCAGGGGAATCCGAGACCCTCTTCTGACCCTACGCAGCATTGCAACGCACGGGTGCACAGACTGCAATCAGACAGTACATTCATCCAACGCGTAACAAAAAAAAAAACAACATTTACATACACACACACACACACACACACACACACACACAAATCACCATTAGATGGATCAATGCAGAACACTGTAAGTATAGTGTTGAATTTTAAAATGAAGGAGTGTGTGATGATTGAACTCAAACATTTGTGCTCCTTCCGTGCCAATACCATTTTCAGTTCCTCAGTACTGGGGTTTTCAACCTTGCTTAAGCAGAGTCCTTCATACATGGCTGAATTGAGCTATATTCACCTAAACCTAGGATAAATCACTTGCTTATGGAGTCTCCTTTTTATGATCTCTAACATAGACCTAATAGTGATGACATTGTCACAGCTAGTCTGGGTTGTCAATTTGACATACCTGAGAGGAGGAAATCTCAACTGGGGAATTTCCTCCATCGGATTTTCCATGGGACATTTTCTTAGTTGCTAATTGATATAGGAGGGTTCAGCCCACTGGAGACAGTGCTGTACCTGGGCAGGTGGGCCTGGGTTGTCCAAGATAGGCAGCTGAGCAAGCCAGTAAGCAGCATATGTTCCTGCTGTGACTTTCCTCAATGATGACCTGTGGCTGTAAGCCAGAGAGACCCTTTGCTCCCCCAAGTTGTTTTTGGTCAGTGTTTTACCACAGCAACAGAACCCAAACTAGAACAGAAACCATAAACATGTTGGAAAGGTTAGGGCTGTAGCGCAGAAACATCACTGCCTCTAACTTCCCATCACCATACATTAAAAAAATGATTATTTTATTTTTAATTGTATGTTGGGGGGGTGTGTACGCATGAGTGCAGATGCAGGAGGAGGCCAGAAGAAAGTGCCAGATCCCTGGACAGTTATGAGACACCCATATTGGGTGCTAGGAACTGAACGAGGGTCTTCTGCAAGAGCAGTACATGCTGTTAACCCCTGAGCCATCTTCAGCCCTATTGCCATACTTTTTAGTGAGCTGATGAACTGGATATTTGGAAGCTTCTGTAAGAGATAAACCTCTTTAAGGCTTTTTTCTCCAAGTGACTCTGTAATAATGCCTCCTCTACACAAAACCCTACCACCCTCCAGCCTTTACTCACAAGTAAACACCAACACCCTCGCAAAAGCATCTGAAGCTCTTCCTGATCTGATCTATAACCTCAGGCCCATTTATTAGTGACCTATCATCTGGAACAATTTTAGAAATCCGCCTCTATCTCATCACTTCAGTCTTGTGTAGATATTCCCACCCTGAGGCTTGGTCCCATAATCCTATCTAAAACTACAATCCTTACCTGAATCCCAGTCCTTCTATACCCAAGTCTGCTTTTCCTCCCACAGGTTTCCTTACCTCTTACTATAGTATGTTATTTATTTATTAGGCTATATCCTCCGCCATAATAACATTTCCAGAGAGTCATAAATCTATGCATAGTTAGCTAATCCATACTGTGTTCATAAAACGGTGTCTGACACACAGTAAGTACTTACACGATCAAGGGGTGGTCATTCTATTTGGCCCTGTATTTGAGCCATGAGCTGCTAAAGTCATTTTTACTCCTGGTACAACACAGGTCATACAGTAAAGCAGAGAGGTAATACATTCTGTGGAGTCTAATTGGAGTAAAAATTCAGTCTTACTCGCCCCCTCACCTTACTGCCTTATCATACTGCCCTCTAGTGGTTAGTGGTGTTAGTATTTGTAGTGCTAGTCATGGAGCTAAACCTCAGGATTGAAAGGCTTTACTGGTCATCTCCCATTAATTATTATTTAGAGAGCTAAGCTTAAGAGCATAATAACAACAGGACATGTTTAGATGTGGCATATCTTTCAACATTTAAGTTTACTTTGATAAGTGGGTGATGGTGCACACATGTAATCCTAGCGCTTGGGAAATAGAGGTGGGAGGGCCAGGAGTTCATGGCCAGCCTGAACTATATAAGACCCTGTCTCAAAAAATGAAATAAGTGTAGTTCTGTAGATTAATTGCTAAGTACTATAGGCCTTGTTCTTCTTTTTCAAGAGATAAGGAAGTGGGCACCCAGTGAGGTCATAGTTATGAGGCAAAGTCTTCACACTGGTTAGCAGCTAAAATTAATATAATGAAATAAAAATATAGCTACTACTATAGTTTAAATCAAGGCTGTTCTCTAAAGATCCATGTCAAAGGCTTGGTTCCTAGCTATTGAAAAGTACTAGAAACCTTTAAGAGATGAGAACGAGTCAGAGATTTTAGGTCATTAAGAGTATGTCATCAGGGGGCTGGAGAGATGGCCTAGTGGTTAAGAGCACCGACCGCTCTTACAGAGGACCCGGGTTCGATCCCCAGCACCCACATGGCGGCCGAGAACCGTCTGTACTCCAATTCCAGGAGAACTCCAGTTCCAGGGGAATCCGAGACCCTCTTCTGACCTCCACGGCATTGCACGACACGGGTGCACAGACCTGCATGCAGACAGTACATTCATACACATAAATAAATAAAATATTTTTAAAATTAAAAAAAGAGCATGTCATCGGAGGTGATTGTGATGTGCTGGTGTCTTCTTTTCCGCATCCTGGTTGCCACTTGTTCCACCAAATGCTCCTTGCTAAGCTGTGCTGACTTGCCACAGGCCCAAAAGTCACTGAGCCAACTGTGTGCTGAAACCTCCAAAACTGTAAGCTAAAATAGTCCTTTCCCTTTAAAAGTTGATTTATCTCAGGTACTTTTTGCATTAACAGATGACAAAAAAGGTAAATATGTAAATTCAAATAATTCTTGAGTGAAATCTCATCTCCAGACATCCAGTCAAACCTGGATAGTCACAAAGGATTATTTCTTTCATTTTGGTCATTTGACAGAAAACTGGATCTGTGGGTCTGATTTGACTTATTTTACTAGAGAGATCACCAATCATTGTAAATAGGAAAATCCCTCAGGACACAGAACAGGCAGGCATTCCTCTCTAAGGGACTGTTGCTGCCCATGCTTGTAGATCCTGTATGCCTGGCCTGAGCTCTGGACTTAGACTCATGTTACCATGGCTAATACTGAATGTTGATGCGACAGGATCTAGAATGACCAAGGAGACCAACCTCTGGGGTTTGCCTGTGAAGGAGTCTCTAGATTAGGTACTTGATGAGAGAAGATTTATCCTAACTGCGGGTGGTAGCATTTTAAGGGCCTGGGAACCCAGATTGATATTGTAGTTTGAATGTGATATACCACCTTCCCCCAGGCTCATGTATTTGAACACTCTGCCTCCAACTGTTTATACTGTTTGGGAAGGTTATAGAACCTTTAAGACGTGGAGCTGAAGGAAGTGAATCACTGGGGCAGTCTTGAGTTCCTGTTTGTGCTCTTCTTTCTGACTGTGGAGGCAATGTGACTAGAAGCCTCCCGCCCCTGCTAACATACTTTCCCTGCCATGATGGGGTATATCCCCTCCAATTGTAAGCTCAAATAAACCATCCCCTGAGTTTTTTGTTGCCAGATATTTTAATCACAGCAATAAAACAGTAACTGATACATCTGTACTGTCTCTAGGAGTAATTTTCGAAGACATGGTAGAAAATTTGTAACTGGCCTGGATAGTAAAGAATGTTAAGGCTATGAGTGCTGCTCAGTAGAACCATCTTTAAGCCGGGCGTAGTGGTGCACGCCATTAATCCCAGCAGTCGGGAGGCAGAGGCAGGCGGATTTCTGTGAGTTCAAGGCCAGCCTGGTCTATAGACTGAGTTCCAGGACAGTTGGAGCTACAGGGAGACCCTGTCTCAAAAAAAAAAAATTAACCTACCACTTATTTTCAGACTTTGAAATCTTGGTATATGGGTGGAAGGTGTGTATGCATATTTTAGAGTAATATAAAATCAAAAGGGAAAAATGTGAATCCTGAAATATGATTTGGAAGTTGCATACAGTTTGTTTTCAGACAACATAATTTTAGTATAGGTGAGACACACACACACACACACACACACACACACATATATATATATATATATATATGTCTATATGTCTATATGTCTCTCTATATATATGCATACGTTGAAGCAATACAAGTTGGAGAGAACAACAGCAAAAGAACTGGGACAAAGAACCAACTGAACAGTGAAGTTCTCTGAAAAACAATAACCTCTGCTTTGAAAAAACTGGAAAGACTCAGAAAAAGATGCAAGACATATATGGCAGAATGCATGAACTCAGGTGGGGTGGGGGTCATGGAAAGGGAAAAAATGAGTCTAAATTGGACTGAGAAATGATGTATGAAAAATTTTAATAACAATAAAAATATGTGAAAAAAAAGATTTGAGTGTGGAATAGCTGTCAGCAGAGGCAGGCAAATTTCTGTGAGTCCAAAGGCCAGCCTGGTCTACATAGCAAGTTCCAACCCAGCCAGGGCTACCTAGCTAAGAGTCAATCTCAATATAAATGAAGTAGAGGTCATGTCCTATTTTTCTTTTATATGTATGAGGGTTTTGCCTGCATGTAAGTGTTCCTGTGCGTGCAATGCCTGTGGAGGCCAGAAAAGGACATCAGATCCCCCTGGAACTGTAGTTTCTGATGGTTGTTAACTGCCATGGGGGTGCTGGGAACCAAAGTCCGGGGAGGGGGTGTTGCGGCTCCTCTGCAAGGAAGTAAATGCTCTCAACGCTGGCCACGTCTCCAGCTCCCAGTCTGGGCAGTGCTGTGTTGTGTTTTGTTTTGTTTGTTTGTTCTTTTTGAGACAGGGTCTCCCTGTAGCCCCAGCTGGTCTGGAACTCGCTCTGTAGACCAGGCTGGCCTTGAACTCACAGAGATCCACCTTCCTCTGCCTCCCAAGTGCTAGGATCAAAGGCGTGCGCCACCACGCCCGGCCGGCAGTTTTTAGTGGGGCACAGAAAAAGGAGAAAGTGACTAAGGAGAAGGTTTGAGATTTGACCATGTCCGGTTGTGCCGAGGCTGAGCTCCAGGTGATAGCATCTCATGGCACGGCCTGGGAGCAGCTGTGGACTCTATGCTCCACGAGGGGTTCGCTTTTGCAGCTCTGTGGCTGCAGGAATTCAACTCGGTTGATTCTCAGTAGAAGCAGCAGAGGGCAGCAGCAGCAGCAGCAGCAGCAGCAGCAGCAGCAGCAGCAGCGGGCTGGATAGGCTTCCAGTGGAGGCTGAGGAGACTATTCCCGCTGCGCTGGGGATTTTACCTCCACCAACAGTGGATGGGTCCCAGATGCTGGGGAAAAGACCAGCTTTGTCTGGGCAATAAGCCACAGGTCCTCGTCATGTTGCATGTTGCAGACAGAAATACCCCAACAAGACAAAGGGGACTTCTTTATTCATCAAGCAAAAAGGTTGCATGCTGTCATAATTTAATGAGAAATGTTCCCTGTAGGCTCATGTGTAAACACTTGCTTCCCTGTTGGTGAGTCTATTTGAAAAGGTTTTGCGACCTTTAAAAGGTGGAGGCTTTTCTGCAGAAAGGATTTTTGTAACTTTATTAGGCTCTGAGGTATGGTAGAGAATTTGTAAGTGTTTGATCTTTTAAACAAAAAACACTATGAAGCAGAAATAAGATAGCCATGTGTACTTAACTGGGGTATGTTCCTGACCAGGGGCAAGTTCACTGCAGAAAGTACAGGAAAAGGCCACAGTGAGGAAGAAACCAAATGAGGAACTGAGAAATACATGTTCATGTTTCAAACAACAGTACTCAAATTTTGCTGAGTCATCTTCTGAATGGACACTTGAGACATTGAAGGATCCCTGGGACTATGGGATAAACCAGGCTCCAGGTCATTTAGTCTCATTCATTTCTTTTAAAAAATCGATTATTTTTCAACCGATAAGCTTTAGCTTCATCCCAATGTAAGTATTCAAAGTTGCTTTTTAAGATGGGCTTCTGGTACACTCCGAGAATGCTAGAATTTGGGAGGATAAAGCCAGAGGATCAGGAGTTCAAGGTCAATCTCTGCTACATAGCAAGTATAAAGACAGCCCAGGCTATGTGAAATCCTTTATGAATGAATGAATGGGGCCTGGAAAGATGGCTCAGTGGTTAAGAACATTGGCCGCTCTAGCAGAGGGCGGGGATTTGGTTCCCAGCACCCACATGGGGGAGTAACAACAGTCTGTAAATCTGGTTCCAGGGGATCTTATACCCTCTTCTGACCTCTGAGGGCATTGTATGACATGGGTGCACTTACAAGCTTGCAGGCAATACACTCATACACATAAAATTTTTTAAAAAAGAATCAATAACACATACATGGTTGTTATTTGGGAATATAAAGAGGAAGTCTAGAAGAGTGGCATTTAAAAAAATTGTATGTGGAGGAGTGTTGTGTGCATGTAAGTGCATTCGTGCTTGCAATTCCCCAGAGGCCAGAAGAGGGTGTCAGAGCTGCAAGAGTAGCCGGGATTCTTAACTGTGGGGCCATCCCTCAAGCCCCTAGAAAAGCGGCATCCTTAATGTAAAAGCAAAACTTTCCCAAGGAAGACTTGTTAGGGTAAGGAAGAAAGAGACTCCATCCTCCATTGACTTGCAGCTTTTTTCTTCCTTTGAGGAAATCTGCCAAAAAGTGATCAGCTCTGTTTGGATTCAGGAGTGCTGCTTCACATCCAAAAATCAATAGGCCACATTACGTGGCCTATCTAGCCACATAATGCGACTTGCCAGGAGGTGTTTCCCAGACCCAATTCTTTCCTCTTCTTTCTCCGAATGCAATAGGGGAAGATTTTCTTCCACTATTAAAAAGCAAGCAGCCCTGAAAATATCAATACATTCAACCATATTGATGATTTATTTGTGTGGATTTATCCGATCCCCTTCAGAAAACATGATTCAATACAAAGGTTATATTTGGCTGGAGGGGGCTGCAAATCTACATTCCTCCTTTAACACAGCTGGACTGTGTGTCCAGTACCAGGCAAGGGATGTACATCCTTCCCCTCAGGAATTTGAAGTGTGCTGAAGGAGTCCCCGCTTACTATGGTTTGAATGTCTGCAAAATTCATGTTGAAATTTAACCTCCACTGTGAGGAGTCAAGGGGGTGGGGACTGAGCTGTGTATTTCGAGGTGGGACCTCCTGGAGGAAATGGTTAAAGGAGGCCATAAAGGCAGGGCCCTAATCATAGGCTTCATAAGAAGAGTGACCTGAGAAAGGAGAAAGGACATTCAGTCCTTCTCTCTATGTGGGGGGGGGGGTGGAGCACCTCAGAACTCTGCAGAGGCCCCAGCCACTAGAGGCACCTCTCCCGATGCCACCACTGAGGTTTGAACTTCCCAACCATCACAACCATGAGCCAAATAAACCTTCCTTTCTCTCTCCCTCCCTTCCCCCTCTTTTTTTTTTTTTTGGTCTTTTTGAGACAGGGTCTTCCTGTAGCCCCAACTGTCCTGGAACTTGCTATGTAGACCAGGCTGGCCTTGAACTCACAAAGATCAACCTGCCTCTGTCTACTGTAATGGAATTAAAGCCATGTGCCACCACGCCCTGCCAAATAAACCTTTCTTTATGGATTAGGAGGTCTGTGGTCTTTAGTTGTCACCACAGGAAATGGACTGAGACCAAATGAATCCAGAACCCCACGTGAATTTCTCATGGATTAATGGGTGGATGCATCGGGTCAGAAGAGAATTCATTCCACCTAGCAGGGTCCCAGAAAATGAGGACGGGTTACAGGGGGAGTCTGTTCTGAGAAGCCACTGAAGGACAATGCCACCAGGTGGCACAGCTGGGGTACACATGGGGGTGCTGCGCATCATTCCTGGGGCTGGGAGTATGGAGCCCAGGATCATGTCATTCCATTCTGATTTGGTTCTCCAGGGAGCCTATTAAGACCTATTAAGGGTAATTTACTTTGAAAACATTACATTTTGACTTCCACTCCTCCATAATTCAGCTCAAACTCAGTTTTAAATTTAAGTTCAAGTCATGTGTAGCTGTCTCAAAGTTATTCATTGTCATTTTCCTGTTATAAAACCATTCTGGTGCCAGGCATGGTGGCACACGCCTTTAATCCTAGCACTCTGGAGTTCAAGGCCAGCCTGGTCTACCGAGTGAGCTCCAGGCCAGCTGGGACTTAAAGGGAGACCCTGTCTCAAAAATACAAAAAAAAAAAAACCCAACAACAACAAAAAAAAACAACATTCTGGCAATAAGGCACAGACATATAGGTGCTCCTCAAGCTGCTAGTTCTGCAAAGAACTTACCTTTTCCTTTGACTACTCTGTAAAATGGGGATTAGGTCACTGTGTGCTCTATTGAGCTAGCATGGAGATTGAAAATAATAAGCACATGAAGCATTTATGGTTACTTTCATTGTTCGAGCATGATGTCTGTCCTGGTAGTTTGATGAGCAGAGTACGTGGAGAGGGTCTTTTCTGCTATCTGTGTGTAAGAGTTCCAGGGCTTAGGAAGAGGATGTTAGAAGTAAGAAGTGACATGTGTGAGCCTGAATGGGTGCTGAGAGGACTGGGAGCCACTAAACAGAGAGAGAGAGAGAGAGAGACAGAGAGAGAGACAGAGAGAGAGAGAGAGAGAGAGAGAGAGAGAGAGAGAGAGAGAGAGAGAGAGAGAGAGAGAGAGAAGAGAGAGAGAGGAGAGAGAAAGAGAGAGAGAGGAGAGAGCAAGCTGAGGATTGAACCTACGGCCTCTCACATGGTAAACAAGTGCCTTATCAACTGACCTACCTCCTCAGCCCCAAGTATAAGCTTTTTAAGAAGTCACCTTCTGATGTCATATGAGGAACTGGCAGGAAATGGCCACAAGACACCAATTTCTCCTGAGGATACAGAACCAGATACTCATGATTTCACCGTGTCCGGGACTTTCCTTCCTGCTTGGAGTACGTAGTGTTCCTTTTCTCTTTGCTGTGACCAAGTACCTACACAGAACAACTTATGGGAGGAAGGGCTTATCGAGGTTTGAGCAGTTCAGTCTCTCATTGTGACACCGTGGCAGTGGGCATGGGAGGCAGCTGGTCACACTGCATCTGCAGTCAGGAATCAGGGAGAGAGGAATGTTGCTGCCCAGCTGCCTTCCTCCTTCGTTCCTTTCTTCCTCTTTATTCAGTTGGGCTTCCAGCAGCTCAGATGGTGCTACCTGTGTTCAGGGTGATGCTTCAGTCAAGTTAACAATGAAGGCTAACCACTCAGAGTGTGCAAAAATAAGTTTAGATTAAAAAATAAAATATTTATTCTTGCCTTATGAAGCATACATTCTAGCAAACATGCAATAAACAAAACATAACAAGAAAAGGGCAGGTAGGGGCAATTTGGGTTGAGCATTGCATATCATTTTATTTTAAGAAGGGCAAAAGGCTAATGTGCTTGGAATGAAGTGACGGATAAGTCAGTTGTAGTCAAAATAAGAAGGTGAATGGAAAGGAGCAGGTCAGTTTACTCAGTGTCAGGACATCAGCCATTCCCTAAGTGAAGTGGGAAATTTAGGCAGAATTGCTATGAGATGACTCACATCTTCAAGGAGCTGCATTGGTTGCTATGCTGAGAACACACCTCAGGGATTCTAGGGTAGAGGCACAAGGGACTGTGGTAGAAAGTTGAACAAAGGATGACGGAGATAAGTTGGACCAAGAAGGTGAAAAGGGATGGAGGGACAGTGATCAAATTTTAGATATACTGGTGTAGACGTGTCTATGTGGGTATGCATGTATGTCTGTGCATGCATGCATGTGTGCACATGTTTACGAGAGTGACCTTGCATATGTGTGCACATGTGTATGTACATGTGTTTGTGTGTCTTCGTGGAGGCCAGAGGTCGATGTCCTGTGTCTTCCTCAATCAGGCTCTACTTTTCATTATTATTATTTTCTTTTTAGATCTTTTTGAGACAGGGTTTCCCTGTGGCTCCAACTGGCCTGGAACTCACTATGTAGACCAGGCTGGTCTTGAGGTCACAAAGATCTGCCTGTCTCTGCCTCCCAAGTGCTGGGACTAAAGCCCTGCACCACCACATCCTCTTTTTTTTTTTTTGGTCTTTTTGAGACAGGGTCTCCCTTTAGTCCCAGCTGGCCTGGAGCTTGCTATGTAGACCAGGCTGGCTTTGAACTCACAGAGATCCGCCTGCCTCTGCCTTCCTGAGTGCTGGGATTAAAGGCATGCGCCACCACACCCAGCTCCACATTATTTTTTAAGACAGGGTCTCTCACTGTACCTGGAGCTCACTGACTGAACCAGACTGGCTGGCCAGCCAACCCCAGGGATCCTCCCATCTCCACATCTCAGTGCTAAGATTACAGGCCTGCACCTGTGTGCCTTGTTTTCACTGGCTGTTGGTGATCAAACCCAGGTGTATCTCCCAGTCCCAGATTATACTTTTTTTTTTTTTTTTTTTTTTTTTTTTTGGTGTTTTTGAGACAGGGTCCTTCCTTTAGTCCCAGCTGGCCTGGGGGGAGCTTCGCTCTGTAGACCAAGCTGGCCTTGAACTCATAGAGATCTGCCTGGCTTTGCCTCCCCAGTGCTAGGATTAAAGGTGTGTGCCACCACGCTGGGCCTTTTTGTGTATGTGTGTGAGATATACTTTTAAGATAGTCATCTAGCTTTCCTCACAGTTTAAATGTGGAATATAGAAGAAATGTAAGAGTCAACAACGATGTCTAGTGTTGGGCCTGAGCCACTGGAAGAATGGAAGAAAATGTTGCAGAAGAGTAGGGTTTTTTTTTGTTTGTTTTGTTTGTTTTTTAGTAGGCTCAAAAGAGTAGGCTCAACTTGGGTGTCAGGAGACATCCAAGGAGTTAGTAGGCCACAGGTTTGCAGAACCAGACTTATCAATTAGTTGATTTCAGTTACAAATTCACCTTTCAGTGCCTGCCTCCAGAAAGGGAGCTGGCACCTCTAAAATCTTTTCACCTTTTCTTCCAGCATGGTATGATGCTTTCTTAGCAGAATGCATGGGAGGAGGGGGGGCAGACTCTGCAAAGGAGGAGGGGGAAGGCGTGCATTCCAGAAAATGCTTCACACTACAAACCCCTGCAGTGTGGGATCTACAGTGCTCAGTGCCTGCAGCACAAGGCATGCCCTTATGGGTAGCTTTCTCAACTCCTCTTTTAAGCGTGGTTTTGTAGCAAATTCCTAAGTGAAACATCAACCAAAGGATAGCTTTCCCTAGTGCCTAGAAAAGACAGTTCTCCATGGGTCCCATCAAGACAACAAGCTCAGCAAACATGGCCCTATGGGCCCAGCTGCACCCTCTCGACTGGACCTAAACCTCAGCCCTGGGGTGCGAGCAGAGGTACCTGTCTCCAGATAGGCATCTTCTGTGTATTCTCCATCTCAGCCCTAGGGTGATGGCTGCTCCCTAAGTCGGCTCTTCCTGTATCCATTCAAGTTCATCTGCTGCTAGCTAATGCTCCCCTGCTGCACTTTCCTGGTACAATTACATTACACTGGCCCTATTCAGAATATTGAATGGTGTCTGTCTCCCAATTAGATCTGGACTGATATGTAAGTCTCAGCAGAGAGATTCAGGAAGGACATAGACACTGAAGAGCTGACAGCAAATAAAGCCTCCTTAGACCCCCAGGATCACCATGGGAGCAAGCCAGGAGACTCCAGCACTAAACAATCAAAGGGAAAAGGGGAACTTCCACAGAAGTCAAGGAAGGAGTAACAGTAAGATAGGATGGAAATCAAGAGCTTTTCCTGAAAATCAAACTTAAAATATCAAGGTGGGAATAATGAATGGTGTCAAATACTGTTTGATGGTGTCAAGAAGGAATGTCCCCACAGGCTCATGTGTTTGAACACTTGGTCCCCAGCTGTTTGGGGAGGTTGTGGACACTTTAGGGAGTGGGTCCTTGGAGGTGGTGGGGGCATCATAGTTTATAGTGAAGCCCCAGTTCTGGCAGTCCTTTGTCTACTGGTCAGGTAAGAGGCGAACCGGCCGGGCTCCATACTCCTGCTGCCGTTACCCGGGTGCTTCAACCATCAGGCTTTCTCTGCCATGATGGACTGTTCTCCCTCAAACCGTTGAGCCAGAATATGTCCTTCCTCCTCAAGTTCCTTCTGTCAGGTAAGGGGCTGTTTACAGGAAGTAAGGGTACCTACCCGTGGCTACGCCACTGAAGAGCACGTCTTTCCTGCCCCCATCACCCAGTCAGTGACTGTGCATAAAGCCTCAAGGAGTAGTGGGTCCCCATGAGCCCCTAGGGTGTGGACCAGCCCAGTCTTGTGGAGTTCTTGTGGAGGTAATCAAGCACAGCCGCTCAAAGTTCAAGAACACAGCAGCCATGTCAGGGTTCCACCTCCTCCTCTCCCTGCCCTCCCTTTGGCTCTTACATTCTGCCCCTTCTTCCAAGATGTTCCCTGAGCCTTGGAGGCTCCATTTTTAGCTGGAAATTCAAAAATCATTTATTCTTAGTACTTTGGCCAGTTATGAATCTCGGTAATCACTGCTGCCAACTGCAAAAAAAAGTTTCTCTGCCCTACCCAAAGGTAACAGCAACACTATTCTGTGGACATAAACATGGTTATTTAGGGGGCTGGAGAGATGGCTCAATGGTTAAGAGCACTAGTTGCTCTTGCAGAGGACCCAGGTTCAATTCCCAGCACCCACATGGCAGCTAATAACTGACTGCAATTCCAGTTCCAGGGGAATCTAACACTTTCTTCTTTTTTTTTTCACTATAGATATAGCTTGAAATTTCTTCTGACATCCATTGGGCTTTGCACAATACGGTACTTACATTCAGGCAATACACTCATACACATAAAGTAAAAATAAATAAACCAAAAAATAACTTTTAAATATTTAAATAACTCCTGTTTGCAGATGGAGCAGCCCAGGCCTAGAAAGAGATTATTTAATTTTCCCAAAGTCCTGCAGCCAGTAAGGGCCTCAAGGTAGAAATCCCGTTTCTTCCATGGAGATGCTATAAAAAAAATCCTAAGGAATGAACCACCTCTGTGCTGGGAGGAGGAGGTAGAGACCAAGCATGGAATGACACACGAGGCTGTCAAACTCTGCAAAGAGCCCATTGTGAATGGTTCTGAAACTCCTTGCTGGGGGGTTAGAACCACCAAGAATGAGGCTGGCCCCTTGGTGAGTGAAAGCTGGACCTCGGGGAGCCAAGGCTGAGAACCTCCCTAGGATGGTGACCCCTAATCAGGGTCAGGGAAAAAGCTAAGTCTCAACGAGGGGCAGGTGTAGCGCAAAGATTCCTCTAGAGCCTGCAGTATGTATGCCTTATACTTACCCGGAGGGTTGCCTGAGTGTCTCCACTTCCATTTGTTGGGGGTTGGGCTGAGGATTGTGCTTCTACCAAACTCTGCCATGGGATGCTGTTTGCTGTGGTGATGTGTCTGGAGCCACGCTTTGAAAACCATTAGCATACAGGTAACTTCAAATTGTACATGGCAGGTGTACTGAAAGGTGCTTTTAGGCCACAAATAGTGAAGAGGGTGGTTCTGGTTAAGCATTTGAGGAAAAAGGTTAGAGAGCACATACTTCAGACGGGGGTGGGGTGGGGGGGGGTGAGCTGCTTCTCAGGTGTCTGGGAGCAAGGCAGTCTGGCCAGCCTGTCACCAGGATGTAAAAGCCAGAAATGAGCTCAGATTATATTGGTTTCCTTTGCTGAAAGTAAAAGTTCTTTTTAAAATTTTATTACTTTGTTTCTTTAGTGTGTTTGTATGTATGTGGGTGCACGTGTGCCGTGGAAAGCAGAGTGGAGGTCAGAGGAGAACTTTCGGGTGTCAGCTCTCCTCTTCCATGATATAGGGTCCCAGGGATCAACCTCAGGTGGTCAGACTAGGCAGCAGGCACTGTCACCTGCTGAGCCATCTTGCCAGCCTTTGTAAGGCTCCTTGAAGCTCACACTAGGATTAATTTTTAGAAAACACTCTAAATGGCCATAAATGGTCAATGATCAGAACCCCTGGCAAGCAGTAACTGGAGTAAGGCCTTTATCTCCAGAAAAGCAGCAGGAGATTTAGAAGCTGTTTTTACCCCTACAGAGCTGCTTCTCCTTACCTGGGGCGTGCGGTAGCCCCACAGCCTCTGAATACCACCACCAGGTCGTGCCACACTGGGTTCCATTTTTCCAAAATGGACCTTGCTCGGTTTGTAGCATGTTTGGGGTTGTGTACATAAAGCCATGTGTTCAGTACCCAGCCTGGCACTCACCGCACATGTCTGTAATCCCAGCACTCAGGAAAAGGAGAAGGATCCGAAAGTCAAGGTAATTCTTGGCTACATATCAAATTTTAGGCCAGCCTGGGTTATATGAGATTCTGTTTCAAAAAAAAAAATATATATATATATATATAGTGGAGGGGGATGGTAAAATGTAGTTGTAATGGGGCAGGAGGTGGCTATTAGCATAGGGGCTGGTGTATAGGAAAGGGAACCTTGAATCTCAAATGAACTTATAAGCTCAGAACCACTTGTCACAAATCTTAGGCAACCTTCATGAAATGTCCAGATGTTGGGGAACACAGAGGCAAGGTATAACACTCTGAAGAGTGACAAAACAATGGAGAAAATTCTTGATTGCCAAAAAAAATAACCTCACCCTACTAAGGCAAGCCAGTGGAGCCAAGCCACTCCAGTATGAGGAGTACCGTGTGACATACCCCTAGAACTGAAGTGACTCCTTCAGATGGACATGAATCCGGGTGCCACAGTGACCTATCCAGGCCCCTAAAGCCCAGGTGGCAAGTATGTAACTCAGCGGCCCGTGTGTCATGGTGTCATGGTAGCCTGGGCAATACCTTCAGGGCTGCTCTGTGTAACCCAGGCGACCCAGGGCTGGGAAAACCTGCTTGGTAGTCGGATTTCAATGACGTGCTCTGAACCAGTCTTTGTTCCTTCCACCCTGACCCGCTCCTGAATCTGTGGTCAGTGGAACTCCGCTGAACTGAACAGATAGATGCACGGCAGTGCATCACAGAGGATTTAACTTATCTGAACATATCACTTGTGAAAGGGCTTTTTGTAAGCCCTTTATCTGGGTCAAGGATGCTGAATTGCTGTTAAAGAAAACACAAGGAGGCCTTCACAGATAGAGGAGAGCAGGTTTGCACACAGACTCGGCTGCTGCAGACTGGGGCTCTGTAGCCAGGCCTGAATGGCTCCACAAGCCCTAACCTCATTTCCGAAGCATTCAACGGGGAGGATGAAAGACATTCCAGAGCTGAAAAGGATTCTGTCCTCCTGGAGTACCAGGCTGTCAGTGGTAATAGGCTGTCTGCAGGCCTCTGACAGGCCTGGAAAGGGCCCTTTCATGCACTACACCAGTGTAAGCAGCCACCTGTTTAAAGGAGAGAACGTGTTGCCATAAAGTAGTACAAGTGATCTTCTTGCTTTTAGGTTCTCCAGGATAACAAGGTTCAGAACAGTGGCAAACGATCCAGATGAAACTACATAGCCCCACAGTCAGGCTGGCTGTCCTGCCCAGGGACAGGAGGGGGCGCTGTGGTTCAATTCCCTGAGAAGCTTTACCGCTTTTCTTTTATTACAGTAAAATATACATAACGAAGTACCATTTTAGCTATTTTTTTTATTGTACAGTTAATCACATTCAGTAATTCCTATTAATGTGCAACCCTGGTTCAAATGATCTCTAGAAATTTACATTTTTTAATGAGAATTCTTTTTTTTGCAATAATAAAGGGTTTTATTTTACTTAATTTTTAAAAATTGCTCCATGTATGAGTGGTGGGGGGGGTGCAAAAGGAAGTGGGGGCCGGATGGGGGCTGCAGGAGTGTGTCCTTCACCCCCAGCAAGGTGGCCTCTTCCAAAGCCATAGACTGGCACATTGCAGAATGGCGATTCCTCTACTGAGTCGGTTCATTGTAGGAGGAGATGTCGATCTGGTCAGGCAGCTCACTGATGTTGACCTCAAAGCGGTGCTGCACATCATTGAGGTTGTTGGCATCGCTCTGGTCTGAGACAAATGTGATGGACAAGCCCTTGGTGCCAAAGCGGCCTCCTCTGGCCACTTGGTACAGGTAGGTATCAGAGTCCTAGGGCATGTCATAACTGAAGGCGATGTTCACACACTCAATGTCCATACCTCAGCCAAACAGGTCGGGACCCACAAGAATTCACCTCTGGAAACCTTTGAACTGCTGATAGCGAGAAAGCCTCTCCTCCTGGGCCATGGCACGGTGGGTGGCAATGGCTGGGAAGTTCTGCTCCACTGAGAGCTGGGCCAGGGCGATGCAGTGCTGCACAGACCTCACAAAGATCACCACCTGGTTGAACTCCAGGGCATGGAGAATGTCAAAGAGCTTCCGGTTCTTCTCATTGTCCTTCAGTTTCACATAGTATTGCTGCAACCCCTGCAGAGTCAACTTGGTCTCATCATCCACAAGATCTTCCCAGGTGCTCTTGAAGTCACTCAGTAACCCAGGAAGGTTCGTTTGGTCTCAGGTAGCCCATGCTGGTCTAGAAGTGCCAGAGAAGGTTATCCTGAAAGAATCCTGGAGAGGAGTTTCCCAGCAAGTTCTGTAGAGACGAGAATTCTTTTTAAAATTTCAATGAGCCAATTCATTTTGTCTGTTCATTTCTTATGTCTGATGTGTTCCTTGATCTCTCAGATCTGAGGTTCTTGCCATCACCTTTTCCCACTCACAGCTACAACCAGGAGCTTCACAGTGTTTTTCCTCTCCAGTTTTGCAGAGGCCAGCCCATTCCTGTAGTGTCTTGCTGTCATCAGCCTTAATTAACTTGGTTTAGTGTTCAACACTACCAAGGTGACATACAAAGTCCCATCACACAAAGAAGGCATGCTCGCCCTTCATGTATGAGGACAGTCTCCAGCACCTCTTGTCAAGCAGTGTTCACATCAGTTACACCTCCTGCAGTATTGTCCTCCACCACCATGGTGGATTATGGATGAAGATGAGTCTTGAACACACACCCAAGCCTCCACCACTCAGCATCAGTGTGGAAAGAGCTGTATTTTTTAAAAACATTTTTTTAATTTTATTTTTTATTTATTTATTATTATTATTATTATTATATTATTTTTTTTTTTTTTTTGGTCTTTCTGAACCAGGGCTCTTCTTCTGTATGTCCAGCTGTCCTGATACTCACTTTGTAGACCAGGCTGGCTTGAACTCACAAAGATCCTCCCAAGTGCTAGGATTAAAGGCGTGCACCACCCACGCCCAGCAAAATTTTATTTTTTACCTGTGTATGAGTGATACTGTCTGCATGTAGGTTTGTTGCACCTGTGTCGTGCAATGCCACGGAGGTCAGAGAGGGTGTGTCGGACCCCTGGAACTGGAGTTTACAGACGGTCTCTCACGCAGCATGTGGGTGCTGGGGATGAACCCTGGGTCCTCTGCAAGGAAGCAGTCGGCGCTCTTAACTGCTAGGCCATCCTCCAGCCCCAAGACTGTATTTTTTAAATATTTTATTTTTTTTTGTGTATGAGTGCATGCCTGCATGTATGTAAGTGCACCCCAATCATGCAATGCCTGAAGAGGTATTGGACCCTGTGGAACTGGAATTACAGATGGCTGTTTCACCACGTGAGTGCTTCGGAACTGAAACTCTCTTAAAAGAGCTCCAGTGCTCTTCACCACTGATAAATCTCTCTCCCAGCCCAGCGTAGTTTTTTAAATTTCTAAATAGACATCATAGTTGTACATGCTTATGGAGCATGTACACCATTCGAGTATCATGTGCCTGAAGTTGTCATGATTAGAGCAGGTGCAAATTATCTCTAGATAAAAAATTTTTTTTTAAAATATTTTTTTTTTGAGTTTGGAACCTTAAAGACTCCTCGTTTTGAGTTAATTTTGCCATGTGACATTAGAAGTTATTCTCTTATCTGTCCACTGTACCTGTCAATCATCTCCCCATCCCTCTGTCCCCCGCTCCCTGCCCAGGTTCAAGTAATGACGTTTCTGTTCTCTACTTCTTTGACAACTAAGCGAGAACCTGTGCCATTTGTCATTCTTGCCTGATTAGTTCACTTAATGCCTTTCAGTTCCATCCAGGTTGCTTCAAATTTAACAGAATTTATCATTATTTTTTAAAAATGTATTAATTATGTGTCTATATGTATGTGTGAGGCTGAGTATATATATGATGCACCATATGCAGATACACGATGCCTCTAGGGAAGAAGTGGGTGTCAGATCCCTGGAACTAGAGTTTACAGAAGAAGTTCCTCAGGACATCTGGGACTAACGGGAGGACCTGTCAAGTCCAAAAAAAAAAAGACCAAAAAAAAAAAAAAAAAGAAAAGAAAGACATGTATGGCAGCATGCATGAGCTCTCTCTTTCATGGGGAGGGGGCAAGGAAGGGGAATTCAGTCTAAATTTGATTAAGAAATGTTGTATGATGGGGCTGGAGAGATAGCCTAGCAGTTAAGAGCACCGACGCTCTTGCAGAGGACCCGGGTTCGATCCCCAGCACCCACATGGCGGCTAAGAACCGTCTGTAACTCCAATTCCAGGAGAACTCCAGTTCCAGGGGAATCTGAGACCCTCTTCTGACCTCCGCAGCATTGCACGACACGGTGCACAGACCTGCATGCAGACAGTACATTCATACACATACAAAAAAGAAATGTATGAAATACACAAAACTTCAATTAAAAAATGAAAAAAAAAAAAGGAAAAGGCGTGCACCACCACCCCTGACATATTTTTTCATTTTATTATACTTTTTGGGGGTCCTTTCAAGACAGGGTCTCTCTGTAGCCCCAGCTGTCCTGGAACTTGTTCTGTAGACCAGGCTGGCCTTGAACTCACAGAGATCCACTTGCCTCTACCTCCCGAGTGCTAGGATTAAAGGCCTGCACCACCATGCCCAGCTTATTATGCTTATTTAATTATGTGTAGGTATGAGTGTGGACACTCTTGTGACACTCAGAAGACAACTTGTAGGAGTCAGTTTCTTCTTCTACCATGTGGGTCCTGTAATTGAACTCAGGTCCTCTGGCTTACTGATATGAACCTTTACCCACTAAGCCATCTTGCCTACCCAATTTGCTAGTATTTTATTGAGAATATTTGTATCAGTGGTCATTGGCTATATTTTTATTCATTGTCTGGTTTTGGGTAATAGCCTGTCAGCCTCGAAGAAAGAATTTAAGAGGGTGCTCAGGTAGTTTGAATGGGAACATCCCCCATAGGCTCCAAGTATTTGAATAGTTATCCTCAGTCGATGGCGCTGTTCGTGGAGGTTTAAGAGGTGCAGTCTCGTAGGCGGAAGCAGGTCACTGGCTTTGAGATTTCTTAGCATTGCTCACTTGCAGTTCGTTGCTCTGCTTCCTGTGCCTCTTGAAGACCTGAGCATTCAGCTTTCTGCTCCAGCTGCCTCCTGCCATGCTCCCTGCCATGATGGACTCTTATTCCTTTGAACCATTAGCCCAATAAATTCTTCTTCTATAAATTGCCTTGGTCTCTTTATTAGTTAATACTAATTGAAATTGGGATTCATGGGCTGGAGAGATGGCCTAGCGGTTAAGAGCACCGACAGCTCTTGCAGAGGACCCAGGTTCGATCCCCAGCACCCACATGGCTGCTGAGAACCATCTTTAACTCCAGTTCCAGGGGAATCAGACGCTCTCTTCTGACCTCCGTGGCATTGCACAACACGGACGCACCAACCTACATGCAGACAGTACACTCATATACATAAAAAAATAAATAAAATTTTAAAAATTAAAAAAAAAAATTGGGATTCATGTTCTGCCTGGGACTTGGTTCAAATAGTGTTGTCTAGTGCCCCAGATGTGTTTACCTTGAGAGGCCTCATGATTCTGAAGCACAGCTAGGTATAGATGAAATGGCTTTGGAACAAGATCTTCCTATGGACACAGGTGTGAACACACAGAAGGGTTGTTTGTGAGGGCATCCACTTTAAACTAGTCATGTCATGATTCAAATCATATTCAGGAAGCATGGGAAAATTATAGTTGAGAATAAGGACCAAAGGAGGCTATTTCTACTGTACTTGGAGGTTTTGAACTTCTTTGTTGTCCTGTTTCCCTTTGGCAAGATGGTGAAGTGAATGAGTAAATCTGGGAATATTGTTCCCTTAAAAAGGGTCTTAAATGTGTAAAATAATATGCCAATGATCACAAATTAATAAGATCTGGGGAGGAGAGGCTGGGGATGTAGCTTAGTTGGTAGAATGCCTATCTAGCATGCATGAAGACCTAGGTCCAATCCCGTGATGTTACACACTCATAAGAGGTAAGACCAGGAGGATCAGAAGTTCAAGGTCATTCTCAGCTACATTTGGAGTTTGAGGCTATATGGACTACATGAGACCATGTCTCAGAAAACTAGAGCCAGATGTGGTGGTGCTGTCTTTAATCTCAGCACTTGGGAGGCAGAGGCAGGTAGATCACTGTGAGGTCAGCCTGGGATGGTCCACATAGAGAGTTTAGACCAGCTAGGGCTACACGGTGAGACTCTGTCTCCAAAAACCAAACAAGATCAATTTTAATCTGGTGATTTTCTATAATTTTAGAAAAGATGAAAATAAGTACTATTCTATATTGCCAACATGACCATGATTTGTTCTTTTTTTAATTCTTGTATGTGTATGAATGTACTGTCTGCATGTAGGTTTGTGCACCTGTGTTGTGCAATGCCATGGAGGTCAGAAGAGGGGAAGACCATGATTTATTCTTTAAAGCTATAGTAAAAAGTGAGTTTGGTGTATTAAATATGAGATGGCATTTTTAGAGAGGAGGACACTTAAGACTGTTGTGACTCTTTAGGAGGCATAATGTTAAAAAATAAATGTTCAATGCACATGTGTTGAAAAGTTACAAGGTGTACTAAAATATTGACAGTGATATTGAGAATTTATTCCTGACAAACACTAAAATTTGGGAGATGAATATATATGGAATGGCTGAGGCCTTTTTGTTCTGCTCTCGCAGACATTTTAATCAGTTAAATGCAATTTTGTTGCTTTAAGTAAATAATGGAAATATAAGAATACATATGTTATGGAGCTGAAGAGATGGCTTGGTGATTAAGAGCACTGGGTGTTATTCCAGAGGATGCAGGTGAAGTTCCCAGTGCTAACATGGTGATTAAAAAAATATCCATACCTTCAGTTCCAGAGGGTCTAATACCCTCATCTGTCCTAAGTGGGCATCACACATGTGTCTATTTGCATATAAGTAGGCAAAACTCTCATGCACATAAAATAAAAATAAGTTTAAAAAGTTCAGATGGAAGTCTGCCTTGAGATTAATGAGGATTAGGAAATTGAAGGTTTTGTGAGGGTGGATCCATTGCTGATCTTCAACTCTTTTATCCTTGTGGCCTACAGTAGTTATAAAAACACACAAAATAAAAATGAATTTAAAGGGGCTGGAGAGTTGGCTCCATGGTGAAGAACCCTGGCTGTTCTTGCAGAGGACACAGATTCAGTCCCTAGTACCAGCACCCACATGGTGGCTAACTCCAGTTCCAGGAGAATCTGGTGCCCTCTTCTACCTCCACTGGTATTGCACAACATGGGTGCACTTACATGCATGCAGACAATACACTCATAGACATAAAACAAAAATAATAAATAAAAATGTTTTTAAAAAATTAAAAATGAACCAGGTATGGTGGCATACACCTTTAATCCTAGCACTTGGGAGGCAGAGGCAGGCAGATCTTTGTGAGTTTAAGGCCAGTCTGGTCTATATAGTGAGTTCCAGGACAGCTGGAGCTACAGGGAGACCCTGTCTCAAAAAAGACCAAAAAAAATTAAAAATGAAACCGAATAAAATGTATTGAACCAATTGAAGAATATTGAGATAACCATCCAGATAAGGATATCAAAACAGCCAGAACTATGAATCAGTTGTTCTGGTCTAGACAGTAAGAATACTGAAATTATGGAATTGCATTAAATTCATAATCTAGAAAACCTCAGAGCAGATACTTTAAGTTAGGGAAACTTGATGAATATAGAAATGAAAGTAATTGGCTCAGGGGTATGAAAGGTAAGATCTAGAAAGCAATTATAACATTCTTTAGTAATGTTGTCATGTTTGATATCTAAATACACACATTCATACTCACACATGATTTGTAGCTAGGAATCAAGTCCAAGACAGCTTAATGTCCTTTTGTACTAGATGGCTGACTCAAATTTCCTTTTTTTTTTTTTTNTTTGGTCTGGCACACATGTGCCGACTTCACAATTATGCTGTACCTCATGGCAACAACCATGAATGCGCCCTGAAACACCTGAGCTCCCTGATTCAAGGCTGCTGTGTGATCGGATTTGTAGTAGTTTCACTGCACGGGTGTTTCTGCTTCACTATTACGACAATACAATCGGTGTGCATGAACAAAATAAGACTGTGTAAAGAATTTCCCTACCATCATTCTTACAAGCAGTAAACCATCTCGAATTAGTGTATCTTCCAAATTGTGGTTTTTTTGGAATTCTTTTATCCTTTTACTCCCCGTAGACCCAAGATTGTCTCTATCCGGGAACTGCTAATGTAGACCCAGGTTAGCTTTCGAACATGGGTAGCTTTGTGGGGAATCACAGAGATCTGCACTCAGTTTTCTATCCTCAAGTGCTAGATTAAAGGCATGTGAAAACACCCTCCAGCGTGGAATTCTTGATTTTAAAACTTACAGTTGAGTTCTGACTTGAGTTTTGAAAAAAATTATGAAACGGGGGCTGGATGTTACAGGCTTTTTTTTTTTTTTTTTTAATCATTACTCCTTAACCAATGCAGCCTAACTATTTACAAAGCATTGACATTATGCTTGATTTTTTTTTTTGGGGGGGGTCTTTTGAGACAGGGTCTCCCTGTGGCCCCAGTTGGCCTGGAACTCACTATGTAGACCAGGCTGGCTTTGAACTCACAGTGATCTGCCTGCCTGTCTCCTGAGTGCTGGGATTAAAGGCATGCACCACCACGCCTTGATTATGCTTGATATTTTTACAACATTTATTTTCTTTTTCACCTGTGTTCACGCCCACACATATGTGGATGTGGGTGCCCCAAAGTGTGTGTGTAGATTAGAGGACAACGTGTGAGAGTCTAATCTCTTCTCCCACTGTGTGGGTCTTAGGGATCAAACTCAGATCCTCAGACTTGGCAGTAAGCACCTGCTGAGTCATCTCTCTGGCCCCTGTATTTGGTATAAGTAACCATGAGATGATTTAAAATATATGGGATGATAAGTAACCATGAGATGATTTAAAATATACGGGATGATAAGTAACCATGAGATGATTTAAAATATAGGTTCTGTGAAAACACCATACTATTTTATAACAGGAACCCCAGCACCCATGAATTTTTGCATATATGGGATGCCGGAACAAATCTCCCTTGGATACCCATTGTAATTGCTGGAGAGAGCCTCCTCAAAGCTATTTAATCTTCTATTTTCACAGACAGATGAGGAGAAAGAGTGTGCTTTGATCCAAGGCAATCCAAATCTGTTTATAGTTAAGAGCCTGTAATTAGTATGACACGTTAGAGGAAGTCAAACCACCAGGTTAGATCCGGTGGTGTTTATCTTGCAGAGCTGTGGTTGGGCCTCAGAAATGCTCCAAAGGCTGTTGTAGCTTGTGTTATCTCTCAGGAATTTACACAGCAGATACAGACTCCAAGATAAGAGGCAAAAGAGAGCCTGAACTTGAGCGGGCAAATCTCGTTGAATTGTTTTAACTTGTACCAGCGTTCTTGGAGCAGTTTGGGGGTCAACTGACACTGTGTTCGTGACTTGGAACCAACTCTCTAGAGGATGTGTCTTTTCCGGCTCTTCTAGACTTCTTGTACAGCCTTTCAGCAGGGCCTGGGACACAGCCTGGGGATATCCAGGCAAAGGAATCTTTTCTGCTTATGCAAGAATAAAATAAATGTGGGTCAGTAAAGTGGGACCTTACTACTTAAAGTAAGGTGAGGGCAGTTCCCCCCCCCATTTTTATAGATTTCTGCATACTATGTAGATATATAATTCACTATAAAATGTGTGACAGCCGGTGTGGTGGTGCACGCCTTTAATCCTAGCACTTGGGAGGCAGAGGCAGGCGGATCTTTGTGAGTTCAAGGCCAGCCTGGTCTACAGAGTGAGTTCCAGGACATCTGGGGCTACAGGGAGACCCTGTCTCAAAAAGACAAAAA
>VZQC01006732.1:1242079-1367600 GCA_009823505.1 Rhizomys pruinosus
TGTCTTGAAAAAGACCAAAAAATAAAAAATAAAATAAAATAAAACAATTTTCTCATTAAAAAAAAAAGTTATTATGGACCCTATTTGCACCAATATCCCAATCTGCCATAAATGAGTGAATTAGGAGGTTTCATGTTTGTGGTACTAATTCTATTTTTGAACTGTTTAAGTAAAAGGAAGACATGGAGCAGAAGAAATGATTGTGAGCATTCTGTAAGACAACAGCAAAGTATGGAAAGGAAGGGCCAGCCTATCTATCAGAGACCCCACGTCATGCAAATTCCAAATTAATTTCAGCTCAGTCCACAACAGCCTTTCTCAAACACTGCTAAAAAATGAGGTAGGTAAAGATGTTCTCAAGGAAACTTGTTAGAAACTGTCTTTTTGTTTGGTGTTTTCTACTTTATGTATATGTTTTGCCTGCATGTATGTAAGTCTACCACTTTTGTGCAATGCCCACAGGGGCCAGAAAAGGGCATCAGATCCTCTGGAACTAGAGTTAGGGTGCTGGGAACTAAATCTGGGTATTCTGCAAGAGCAGCCAGTGCTCTTAATTGCTTGAACCATCTCTCCAGGCCGTTTTAGGGTTTTGGACACAGAATCTCACATACCCAGGCCAGCCTCAAACTTGCTATGTAGCTGAGGACAGGGGTAAACTCCTGAAGCGCCTGTCTTTGCTTCCTGAGTGCCGGGATTACAGGTGTAAGCCACCAGACCTGGCTTGAGGACAGTATAATGAGAGAAAACCCTAAATTTTGCTTTCCTGATCTAAATGTGTTTTTTTCCTAAATGTGTCATCTTTACTGGACTAACCTTTGCCACACACTCACAGTTGCAAACACACACACATACACACACTGAAAAGCCTTAAGCTTCTATTTCAACATTTCATGAATAATGGTTTGAACCAGAAGACTCTGGTTGTGTATATAGTAACTCCCAATCAGAGAAGGTCAGTGGACTCCCACAGTTTGGCTTCACAGATGCTGACACAGCCTCACCCCAAAACCTCCTCCTCCAAATGCACCCCTTTCTGTTTCATAGTCCACACACCAGGCATCCTGGAGCACCTGGGGCTGGAAAAGGAGACCAAGCTGGAATCACTGCTCCTCTGAAGTCTTTGTCATGTTCATCCTTCCTCCCACCAGTGCTCATCCCACGAAAGCAAACTGTGAACAGCTGGGAGTTGTGCTCGGAGACACGCACGGCAGCTGGTTGAGCATGCGCACCTCAGTGGTGCACCTTAGCGGAGCTGCAGGCACCCAAACCAAACCTAGAGCATCACACAGACGTCAGTGGACATCAGGTCAGCTGCCAGGAGCTGTGGAGCAGAACTACTGGAGGCCAGGTGGAAAGGCAACCTACATACAACGCCATATGCAGTTTGGCCTTGAAAACACTAAACACGGTTGTGATCATTGTCATTTTTTTTTATTATTTTCTTTCTTTTGCTTTAATAATAGAAAAGGAAAACTAAAACCTTCTATAATTTATAAGCTATTTTCCTATCTACATTATATATAAAATATAGACTCTTTATAACACATCTTTTCCCCTTGATAAATAACTTTAAAATATCTAGTATACATGCCTTGACTTTTTATATATAAGTTTGGTTTTATACATATACATACATACATACCCATGTTTGTAAAACACAATAAATATATACTTGAAACTGACAGCCAAACCAATGCAATTTTGGTTTAAAAAAGAAGAAAACCCCACACAAAAAAATAAGTACTACAAAAGCACCAGGCAGCAAACAGAAAGCCAGGATTTCTAGAAAGTTCTCCCTCCCCTGGACAAGGGAACAGGGCAGAATAAAGGAGCAAGTCATGGTCTTAACCTGGGATTCGACTCAGCATCACAAACAAATCACTGCATTTATGAGTTCAACGAACAACGTAGCCCTTGTGGTGGGCTTCAGGGAATAGCAGACAGTTAGCCAGAGTGCAGGAGACAGTGACATGGTGACTCCACTGCCTGTGACCTCCCTGTGCTACCAGCCCAGGCGAGCTAAGATGGCTGCACTAAGCATCAAACATTTCATCTAGCATGTTCTTTTTATTACTCTGTTCACTGCTGGTGTAAACAAAGAGCTGCAGCAGATTCAAGAGTGAGTATTCAGTAGTGCAGTGTGTCAGCAGCCTGAAGGAGAGCGGTGCTCTGGGGGCCTCTCAATGGCTCCAGCTAGAACTGGATGCTGATGCAGGAGGGAAAAGGCCTGCTCCTAACTGATGCATGATGTGGACCACAAAGCATAGAGAACACTGGCCCGTGGCTAGGAGAAGCACAGGAGGGCTTTTACATCTCTGCAGAGAGGTTCTAGAAGCCCCAGCCCATCTGACCTGCTTCCGGAAACTCAGAGCATACCCGTCTGCCAGTTGTGGACCAGTGTGGGTCAGCAGGACAATGCAGCTATTTCTGGAACACACTCTTGAGCCACTCTGCAAACTCCCACAACTTTCCTTACCCTCCTCCCTTGCCCAAAGGAAACCAATATGATGCTCCAACAGTTGTTTGGCTTTTCTTCAACAAGTTGCCCAATGTCATGACTTTGGCCCTGTAAATTCCAGGGCTTTGACAGTCGCCAGTGGCTGGAGCAAGAGTCCTAGCCTAGTCAGGGTCAAGATTTGTCTCCAGTACTGGGGAAGGGACAGTAGCAGAGTGGGTCCTGAGAAAGCCCCAAGCTGAACATCTGATTTTATACCCCACCCCGATCCTCCGTTAACATACAAATTAAAGATAACTGTTCCATTATGGACACAAAGAAAAATAAACAGCTAGTTTTCTGAATACATTCAAAACATAATTGAAGCTGGAGATGTGGCTCAGTGGTAGAGAGCTTGCCTAGCATGCACAAAGCCGTGAGTTCTAGCCCTAACACACACACACACAGTCTTTTAACACATATCTGTTTAAAAAAAAAAAAAAAAGGCTTTACCTGCCATACTCAGCGAATACCGTCCAGTGCAGGGCTGAGCTCTAATTCCAACTTCTCCAACTAGCCATATGGGCTCCCCTTCCCCATCTGGGGGAGCCCTGAGGATGCTGTGCGAGCTGTGGAAAAACCGGGCTACAAAACTGGGCTTCCCACCCTGGCTCTACCACTGAAGAAGTGGGGAACCTTAGTCATCACTTTCTTCCCTGGGATGTAAAAGGAAGACTCAAATAGATCATACTCTAGAGTCCTTTCACGAGCAGTTGGATTGACTTTGTCCCTGGGATATCATCATCAAAGCTGATTTCCTCTAGTGCCTACCAGAAAGAGCTCAGATCAGAAAACCGATTTATACTGAATGTCAAGTTCAACAGATGAGAGAGAGAAACACACATGGATAAAACCCAAAGTCCCAAACAAAACCCTAAAGCCCTGCTCCCTGAGAAACGATACCTTCCTATGTTACACTCAGGCCCCAGATACAAACCCCAAGGCCATCCGTCATAGCCAAGGATGCTTTGAAAGTCCACAATGCTGAGGATGTTGAGTCACTTAAAAAGTCAACTTTCGAAGTCCATCTTAAAAGAAGCTGAGTGATATTTCCATTTTGGAAGGGGAAGAAAAATTGACTACTTCTATTTGCAGCTTAGTAACCAACCAGCTGGCAGGACATCAAATTTCACATCCTGCCCAACAGGAGAAGGTTGCTGCTGGTCTCCCCGGCTCCTCCCACAGATGCTCCTTGGGGAGTGCGCCCCCTACAGGGGCTTTTCCTGGCAAGAACACCAACCAGAAGCACAAATTGTGGTTTGCTCACCCATTGTGTAACTCTGGGCATGTTATACTTTCATATATACATAGAGGGAATGACAGTACTCAATACTATATCTTATGAATTGAATGAGATGATGCACTTAAAATACTCTGCACACAGTGGATAAGCCAGGCGACACTGCACCTAAAATGCTAATTCCTGACATTGTGTGCCAGGTAGGCTAAGGTGCTTTGGAGGTATCCCCCAATGCAACTTTGCCACTAAAAAAAGTCTTAGAGAAACTGACAGTGGTCACAGAGGATAACTCCAAGACCCCCAACTTTGCACATAAACCCAGGGTATTCTCAAATACTTGTAAATACTTAAAAAATAAAAAAACAACCTTGACCTAAATCATCTGAGAAGCTGGATTTCAGGACTTTTGTGGAGGTCATCAGCAAGTCAGGCAAGAGGAGCTGAAGAGGGAGACCCAGCACTCGGCCTCCTGTGTATCAGGCTCTTGAACCATGTTAAAGAAATTAGAAAGGGGCTGAGTTATTTGGGGACTTGGTCTTAGATCAAAGTCAGTTTGCAGAATGTTTGTTGCAAGCTTGAGATTTCAGCCTCACATCACTGCTGCCAATCAAGAACTTGCACCTGAAAAGCCTAGGGCTTAAAGAGCACTAAAAAAACCTGTTAAATCCATCTGCTGTCATCTTTACAGCCAAAACTATCTACTCTTTTCTTCCTCTTGTTCCTACCTCTACCTCTACCTCTACCGCATGCATTTCAGGAGATAAAATTTGAGTACACTTACTATTTTTCATGCTGTTTTTTTTTTTTTTTTTTTTGGTGTTTTTCAGAGAGGGTCTCCCTGTAGCCTCAGCTGGCCCGGAACTAGGCCTGTAGACCAGGCTGGCCTTGAGCTCACAGAGATCTGCCTGCCCCTGCCTCCCGAGTGCGGGGATTAAAGGTGTGCGCCACCACGCCCGGGGTTAAAGACAGTTCTTAGCTGCCATGTGGGTGCTGGGAATCGCCTCTGCAGGAGCAGTCGGTGCTCTTACCATTAAGCCATTTCTCCAGCCCCTTTTTCATGTTTCTCTTAAAGAATATACATTCTTCTATGTCCCCTAACCTCAAATAAGAATGTTTGTTTTAGATCTGTCTATCACAGAGCTCACAGTCCTCTGTGGGACACTCAAGAATCATGGGAAGTAGACAAACAAAAATCGAACCTCCAACAATTTCTACTTATATTATGTGACTTAGAAAAATGAACCTCGTAGAGTGACCTACCTTGCCCCCTACTTAATCCTTAAATGCTGCCTTTCAGGATGCTAGGGAAAAAGCTGTTTCCACAAAAGCTACTACCCTAGAAGGCAATTTAGGAGACTGAGAGCCACAATAGTCTATGACATAGCTCTGTGAACAAAACAGTCCTGTGAGACAACCAGTCTACCAAATCCCTCTTTTTGAACTGATAGATGTAACCCTGGAATGCTGTCGTGAGGGAAGGCAACCAATAGGGAGCCTTAGAGAGTTTCAGTTGACAGTGAGAGATGTTTTAGAGTTTCAGCTGAAAAGTGAAAGCTTTTCCCCCAACATTAGTCTTCTTTACCTCTATACACACCAGGCCTGGGAAGTGGGAGGATTCCTAACAAAGCAACACCTGCTCCTTTAAACCAGAAAATGCTCACCACTCCCCTGGTGTGTGGGCTCATGGATGTCCCTGTGAGTCACCAGGGAGGACTATAGGGGAGCACTGACCAGACTCTTCTCAAAGGCCTGAGAAGAGTTGCCTACTCAGAGGCTTGGGAGTGGACTCTAGGGCCAAAACCATTTATTAGAACTCTGTGAGTCTGTGCACAAAGGCTCTGCAGACTACTTTCAAGGGTGAGTCTCCATATCCAGCCTTGGAAATGCCATATAACAGGTGAAGGTTAGCAGCGATGGCCAAGGAAAGGGCAATCCCCCCACTGTCAAAATGCACATGACTCGACCTTTCAAGACCAGACCTGAATTTTAAAGAATGTTTCTAGTGCCATTTGAGGATAGCTAACGCTTATAAATGCTTCTGTGTGGTGGGCTTTGTCTCTGCCCACTGTAAGCCTACAGCTGGCCATCTCTAATTTCAGTTCTGTAAATACAGTTAAACTTACATGGGAGACTGGAGAGCAAGTAAAATGTGGTCGTCACCCCCCAACAGTAGCCTTCTTTACCTACACACACCCCTTTGAGGGCTCTAACCCCATTTTAGAAACACTGAAAATTGTTCATTATTGGCTTTTCATTTTATTTAATACCTATTCAAAAGTTTTCAGGTGTCAGAATTCTGAAGCCAAAGGCAAAGGTGAGGAAAAGAGCCTGGACTGTCTTTAAAGACTCCATGTGGGAACAACTGAAGGCTTCCCCATTTAAACACACGAAACTGGGGGTCCCACCAATTCCTTTCCTTGGCTTGGTAGGAAATATGGGTGTTGGTGCTCAAGCAACTTTGGGACTGGGTTCATTTTTCTCTTCTTTTGGATCGTTCACGCTGCAACATGGAGGCTCGCAGTTGACTCCAGTCCTGGAGGGCAGCGTAGGAACTTACTACTAAAACTGTGCTTGCTGCCTGTGGTGTTCTTGGTGCTGCCTAGAGAGCCTCATAGCAGGGCGGGCCACAGAAACCTATTCATAACTTGCTCCACCCCTATCCCCCACCTCCATCCCACCCCACCCCACCCCACCACTGAAAAGGGTGCTTTGCAGTGGCTCCTGGCCACCCTCTAGTGTAGGTCAGCTCAGAGGTTACAGTGTATATTCTGCTCACCTGTTTGGATGCAGAGTGCTCTTGCTCTCCATTACTAATGTTGACCATGCCAGGTGAAGGGCAATGAGCCCTTCCCAAGCCATCAAGAACCGTACACTTTATTGACAAATAGTTTTCCTTCAGACCCTTAAAGCAGAGCACAAAGTGGCTTCCTAGAACTGGAACTTTCTTACCAGCCCAACCCACTTGCTCTTGCCTCTCCCTACACCAAGAAGCTTATATGGACATTTGATGAAGTGCCTTCTCCTGCCACTGGGAGGCGCTGAGCTTGTCATCTGATACAGTGCCTTGAGAACCAAAAAAGATCAAAGCCTGTAGATGGATGAGGTAGGGAGAGGGACAGCCCCTCCTTGCTTCTCACAGTAATGGGCAGCAGAGGCTCTAGCTAAACTGCCTTCCTCCCATGCAAACACCAAGCAGGGGTGGCACACCCCTCTGAATATGAGCTCGACCTATGCGGTTGGAGATCTCCCTTTTGGGTGCCTAGGCGCTCATGCCACCTGTCCCCTGCTTCCACAATCTCTGTGGTCACCCTCTCCCCAGTGCATTTGCCCCTAGCTGGCCCCACACAGAAGACCGAAGTCCTCTACGTTCCCACTCCCAGTGCTAACAGTACAGGGACATCCTGCCCCTGCGCATGGCCTCACTGATGAGGTAGGCCGGGCTCAGCTCAGGCTCCTCGGTCATGATAGCAATGTTCTGCCACTCTCCAGTCTGGCTGGATCTCTTGATAGTGTCCACCACGCATAGCGCATACAGGCAGTCGTCGAAGGTGGCGGCCATGGTAAGAGGCCGACCGTCCCATGTGCGCCGGTCATCCTGGTCCTGGAAGGCCTGGCGCACCGCCTGCATCATCTTCATAGTGCCGCGCAGGTAGGGTGAGGGGATGTCGCTGAAGGCCTTTTCTGGCAGAAGGGAGTTGCTCACAGGCGTGGCGTCCTGCAGCAGCAGCTCCTGCTCAGGGGCACTGTTGCGCTGCCCATAGAGGTCGGTGCCCACCGCCAGCAGGCGCCCGGCGGAGCCCACCACGGTCACGTCCTGCTTGAACTCTCCAGGCACATTGAAGTTCAGGGTTACTGTACAGCACACCCCGCCCTCTAGCACCATCTGGAAGGTGCAGAAGTCATCGCTGGTGATCTGGCGGATGCCCTTGATATGGTCTGTCTGCTTGACAAAGGTCTTGAGCAGCCCATGGACCTTGACGGCCTTCTGGCCCGTGAGGAAGGTGAGCAGGTCAATGATGTAGGTGCCTACCGAGTGGAGGCCACCGCCACCCATCAAGTCGTCACAGCTCCAGTTGTATTTCTTGCCCAGCAGACTGCCGCTGTGCACCTGCACCTCACACACCAACAGCTCGCCCACATAGCCCTCCTCGATCAGCTGCTTCATACGCACAAAGGCTGGCAGGAAGCGCAGCACGTTGCCCATGATGCTCATGAGCTTAGGGTAGTAGTGGGCAGCAGACATCATGCGGAAGGCGTCCAGCGGCGTGGCAGTGCGGTCACAGATGACATTCTTGCCTATGCCTACAGGTGAAAGCAAGAAGAGCAGATCAGTGTGCTGTGTGGAGGTAACGCTAGGGGGCGCTGTGACTACCAGCGCCAGGACCACGCCCAAGGATCAGCTTTTAACTTAATTTCCTGACACCTTTTATATAAAATGGGTCATATTGCATAGCATATGCAAGGCTGGGTTCGATCCCCAGCACCATGCGCGCGCGCACACACACACACACACACACACACACACACACACACAGTATGTCCTTCGTATTTCAATATTGCTTTAAATTTGCAAGTTGAATTAATTTTAATATTAACATTAATATACTGGTATTGATCTTAATAGTGAGGTTTATTTTAATATAGACTGTAATTTAAAATACAATCTTAGTTTGTAAATCCATAAAGCACTTTATTTGATGAATGTATACCTTTTGAAATGTAATGATTTTATTAAACTGTACACTCGTTGATGTATAAAATATATTTTGTTAAAATCAGCGGGGCGTGGTGGCACACACTTTTAAGCCCAGTACTCGGGAGGCAGAGGCAGGTGGATCTCTGTGAATTCAAGGCCAGCCTAGTTGACATAGTGAGTTCAGGACATCTGGGGCTACAGGGAGACCCTGTTTCAAAAAGACCAGAAAACAAAACAAAACAAAAAACATTTTTTACATGATGGAAAAAAATATCTGAATAGAACCAGAAAGCTCAAGTCCTAGTCCAGGTAAGTCTGTTGGTGAGGATCATTTCTTTTCAGGGGCAAGTGGGTTGAGACTGGGTCTCACACTGAGGTCCAGGGTGGCCTGGAACTTACTTTGTACCTAGGCTGGCCTCACATTTGTAGTAATCCTCTTGTCTCAGCTGGGATTACAGGCATGATTCCATGCTTAGCCTAGGAATGTCTTAATGGCACTCTGAAATGGCTGTCCCCCTACCCTTTGCACCCCAGGATACTATTTGGAATGTGTCCTGCTTATTTTGCATTCAGAAACAGGGCTGGAAGATGTCACAGATGTACTTAGTTGAATGTTTTTCTCTTGTCTTAAAGACTCCCGCATTCATCAGATCTTCTGAGGGGGCAGTGCCTTCCTCCTCCCCCCCATCCCATCTGCCTCCCTCTAGGTGGGGATTACTGCTCTTTGGCCAGTGGAGCTAGGCCAAATAAGAATGATCTTCCTGTTATGTTCATGTTCAATTTCAGGGCACTGCAAGATGTTTCTCTGAGCCCTTTATAGACTAAGTGCTTCTGGGTCTGGAGCTGAACAGATCAAAGGAAAGGAAAGTGACAGAGGCTGGGAAGAGCGTTGATTCTGCAGAGGCCAGGAGTCAGAGCAGGGCACAGCTCCACTGGACTTGGAGAAACAGCTAAATGGATTTTTTTTTTTTTTTGGTATACAGATTTATTAGCCAGCTAGATAAGATATAAGTAGAGGGGTGGGGGCTACTGAGTCAAAGTGTGGTCTACTGTGCATAGACATTCAGATGGAGACATGGCCAGTCCAGCCTCAGAAGGGGGGCAGATGCTAAAGGAGGCGGACTATGAACCCCACACTCCAGCTCCACTAGTCCAGGCCTTGGCGATTACATTGACAAAGTCCTTGAACTCTTCAATAAGCTAAGATGGGGTTGTGTGGAAATCCTGCTGTCGTAAACGTCTGACCAGGGAGGTACCAGGACAAGGCAACGGCGTGGCATATGACCCTCTCATTTTCCCACTGAAGAGCTAGCCAAACAGAAGTGACTGGCACAAATTGGAGAAAGAAAATAGGACTGATAGCCATAAGCACACCTAGTTCAAGACCTGAGGAACACCTCTGGGCACACAGACAGCCCACATCTGCTTGCCAGTTCCACATCTGCAGAGCTTGGCTGTCTTTCATGACCATATATACACAGCAAGAAGTCCTTAGCTCCTAGTAGCTAGGTGGGATAAAGGCTCTGGCAGAGGGATTCAGTAACAACGGTTTGTATCACCAGAAGTACTGTGTGTCTGTATCACATGATGTTCTGACAACAGCAGGCTCATGATGCCAGGACAGATATACATGTAAGCTGACTGTCTCTGCAAAAACAGGTGGCAGACACAGCCAAGATCTGCCTCACACCTGTGCAGCATGGGCTCTGGCTTCTACTATACCATACCTCAAGTTCCCCTAAATCAGGCCACCTGACTGCCCTTTTTCTATTGTACTCAATAGGACATATGAATGGCACTTTTTTGAAAAATTTTTCTATCATGAAAGCTATAAAAGAATAAGTAGATAAACAATTCACCACCTCCACTACACATATCCCAAATGATCAGTAAAAGGGTAATTCTTGGCAGCTCTGTGGATAAAAAGAATGATGAACACTCCAGAAAACGTAAGGTGAATACACATACAAAACAACACTCCATCCCGAAATTCTAGGTGGTCCGTGTAGAGACAGGCTTTGTTCCTTTGGGCTATTGATGTAGTCCTCAAGTCCAGTAAGTTCCTCAAGGATAAAAATTGAGTCTTGTAATTCCTTAAGTCTATCCGATGCTTGCACCCCACCTGTCCTTCAGACATTGTCACTTGACCCCATCCCTCTGATAGTCTTTTGTGGCAGCCATACTTTTCAGAGGGGCTTTGCTAATACCTTTGAATACTCTTATCCTTGAAAACCATAAGCAACCTGTAGGAATCTAGCATAAAGAAAATGTAAGCACTGTTTCATGCCTGCAGGTGCTTTGCACTGCATTATTTATGAAGCAAAAATCTGAGAACCACAGAAATGTCCAAGAATGGGTACTAAACTGGAGTTCACCTACACAATAGGAAAGGGAGGGTCACTGGAGATGGCACCCTCAAGACTGTTCAGTAACAAGCAAGATGATTGTGATATGAAAACGACTGTATTCATAGACACATTGTGATCTCAGCTCTCCTTAAAGAGACAGAAACAAGGGCTGGAGAGATGGCTCAGTGGTTAAGAGCACCAACTGCTCTTGCAGAGGATCCAGGTTTGAGTCCCAGCACCCACATGGCGGCTAAGAACCGTCTTTAACTCCAGTTCCAGGGGAATCCGACACCCTATTCTGACCTCTGTGTCATTGCACGACATGGGTGCACCAAGTTACATACAGACAGCACACTCATACACATAAAAAATAATAAATAAAAAATTTTATTTTAAAAGAGACAGAAACATTTGCTGCAAAGGAATGCCTCAGAGCATTCACAGTAGTTAACTCCAATAGGTAGGGCTGTGGATGACATTGTTCTCTTTTGTTTGTTTTTTTGTTTTTTTTCGAGACAGGGTCTCCCTGTAGTCCCAGCTGTCCTGGAACTCATTCTGTAGACCAGGCTGGCCTTGAACTCACAAAGATCCACCTGCCTCTGCCTCCCAAGTGCTAGGATTAAAGGGGTGTGCCACCACGCCCAGCTGACATTGATCTCTTTTGCAGTATTGGGCATGAACAAGGGCCTGACAAAATTTAAGTAGGTCCTCTGTCACTAAGCCAAGCCATACCTCACCCCCCACCCCCAGAGATTTTTATATTCTTCATAGCATTTGCAAATCAAAAAACAAAAAGGAAGAAAGAATTACTAGGATATTTTTATACTTTTTCTTCTAAACTTGAATGAGGCAAGAAGGCCTTAGACGAGCACCTCTCAGAATGACAGAAAAGGAACCCCTCAGTCTCTGGTAGACCAGCAAGCCCAGTTCTCATGGACCTTGAAATTTCTAAGTTTCAGAGACTCAGGCTGTGTTAGCCTGTTCTTCCTGCTCCAGTTGTCAGAATCTCTTTGTGTGTGTGTGTTACTGGGGGATAGAACCCAGGGTCTCACAGGGTCTCATGCATGGCAGGCTAAGTCTGTCTAAGTTACTCAGGCTGAACTTTAATACTCTCTATAGCCTGCTGAGCTGGAACTTGTGATCCTCTTACCTGAGCCTCCCATATAGCTGGAACCACAGGCCTGCATCCCCAGGCCTGGCACTTGGAACCTCTATGAGAGAAAAATCTACTGCTCTGGCTTTACAGTGTTCAGCCTAAGGAGACAGGCTGTACGTTCTCCCTTCCAGTGACACTCTAGGGGAAAACCATCTGTACCACCTTGCATCCTCAGTCCTCATGGGGTGCTACACAATACATGCTGTAGCTTTCACATTTCCACCCTCTATGGCAAAACATGGTGCCCTCCTTCTAAGGCAAAGGACCCAGATCTTTGGGACTTCCAACAATTTCCCGGAAAGTCACACCGCAGAGAACTCCGCAAAGACACTTGGGACACAGATGGATTCCATCCCTCTCCAAAGATGGATGGTACAAAGCAAATGCAAAGAAAAAGCGGCAGCCGACTAAAAAGTGTTTGTGTTTTGCACAGCCCCAAATACTTCGCAGGGACTCAGAGAGTTCCAGCAAAGTCCTCTGGTGCCCACAGTAACAGAGAGGATCAGGCAAGCATTCTGCACACCCGCTATATCTGTGTGGGATGTTGGCCACACTACTGTTTCACCCCAGGGCCTGGGAGCCATCATCCCACAACTCTAAGCCCAGCTGGCTCTGAGGAGGGACTTGTCCCCGTGCCCAGAAATGGGCGTCTTCGATGTTGCCACATTGGCCCATCTGGTGCTGTGTGGCTATGGGTGGGTGGCAGAGAACACATCAGGACTGGTGGAGTGCCCCCTGGGAAAGACTCCTTAATCATCCTCTGCACAGACCAAGTACCCCTTTGCAGGATGACATAGACCTTAAGCCAGGTCTTTGGGGCCCTCTGGATCTAAGCTAATTTTGTAAAGACAAGATTTCCCATCAGCAAAAAGTGAGAGCTACTTGGTTATCAAAGAAAGACAGGAACCTCCCCATCTGTGCACATAGGAAAGGGAGGGGAGCCTCTTGAGGGCAAACGTACTCCCGCAAAATGGGGCGGGGATGGCTCTCTATCAGAAGCACCCTGACTCCCTCCGGAGGTCCTCCATGGGAATGTGAGCATGCAGCGCGGCTTCTTCCAAAGCCTGCAGTGTATTCCACCCCTGGGCTAAGCCCCATGGCCTTCACAAGGAGCCAGTGCCATACAGAGAAGAGGCTTCCAAGTATGAGGTGCCCAAACCACCCTCAACCAGATGCTACCCTCAGGGACTGAGGCTGAGTCCTGAGCCAGGTCTTGACTCCAAGAGATCAAATCCTCTGTGGGCAGATCCTTGACACAGGCATTGCCTCTACCCTGGGAGCCTGGGGACGGAGTTTCCCATGGACGGCTCTGGTGAAAGACACCCACTGCCTGCTCTCCCACAGAGCAGGTTCCCTCGGCCATCGCTGATCATGTAGGCCATCCCTGGTGACCACCCAAGTACCAGGAGCATCCTACATCTTCAAAGCATCCCTGGCTGCCAGCATACTTTGAACTTATCCCTAGCCAGTCAGGGTGAAAGTTGTCAAAACCAGTTACCTTCCCACACTCCCTCCTGGGCGTTCCATTTGTGTTGACAGTCCCAGGAAGCCCAAACAGATGCCGTGTCTCAGGGTGGCTTGTGTCTGCCCCAGAAGATGGGCAGAACCCAGAGACGTCCCATCAGATAGGGCTTCTATTTTCCCCTTCCATTTGCAAAGGGTAAAAAGGCGGCGTTTCGTCATTTCCAAGAGGCATTGCGTCTTCATTTATACTCTGTCCCATCCACACTCACAGGCACGAGGAGCAGCAAATGAGAAAGATGAGCAGAGGTCCCAGCCCAACAGAGGAAAACAACTAGGCAATGAGTGATCACAGGATGCAGATCTGAGTGGGGAGACAATGTAACATGGCCTGCAGACCTAAGGGGGGCTGCCCATCTGATCTGAACATGGAAGAAAGTTTGCTCAAGAGGAAACATTTCATCTGGGTTCTGAAGGATGTGTAGGAGTTTGCCTGTTCAACAGTCAGAGGTCAAGTTACCATTCAGATGATGTCTCAGTTAGAAAAGTGCTCTACAACAAAGGCACTTAATTTGGGATCTGAGAAACTACTAAAATTGGACTGTTTATAAGAATTGCATTCATCTGTCCTGAAGTACAATTTTCTGAGAGACAGGTGCATTAGGTCCCTAAAAGAATCTGTCATTCAAAAAGGATTAAGCAGAATTGGAGTTTAAAGTAAAAGAAAAGGGTCTGGAGAGATGGCTCAGCAAAAGAGAAATGGATGCTCTTGCAGAGGACCCAGGTTCGAATCCTGGCACCCACATTGCGGCTAACAACCGACCATAATGGTTCTAGGGGATCTGAGGCCTTCTTCTGACCTCCATGGGTGTTGTATAACATGGGTGCTCTTACACACATGCAGGCAATGCACTCAGACACATAAAATAAAAATAAATAAGCCGGGCATGGTGGCACACACCTTTAATCCCAGCACTCAGGAGGCAGAGGCAAGAGGAATTCTGTGAGTTCAAGGCCAGCCTGGTCTACATACAGAGATACAGAGTGAGCTCCAAGCCAGCTACAACTAAAGGGAGACCCTGTCTCAAAAAGACAAAAAAATAAATAAATAAATAAAATAAAATAAAATAAATAAATAAAATACTAAAAAAATTAAGTAAAATCAAAAAGAAAGAGTCAAGTCAAAGACAAAGCTCCAGCTTTACCAGAAGTTATCACCCCCATCCCACCACCCAGAGGCAGGACATTAGCTCCACTCTCGACAACTCTCCACTGAGTCCGGCACTCACTGTCTCTATTTTTGTACCCTCTTCTCTTAGCTCTTCCCCACCCCTGCTCCAACCCCTCACACACACACTTTGAGAAGAGGCAATGTCAGTTCATTTAACCCCAGCCTGCCCAGCCCCTTGTCTGTAGAGACTTCACTGAAAAGATTAAATTCCCGATTGATCTTTAATCTCCTGAGCATTCCTGACAGACGCAACTCCCAACTCAGAAGACTCATCTGATCATAGTAAAATCAATACAACTTAAATAGCAACTACAGGGGCCTGGAGAGGTCACTCTGTGGTTAAGAGTGTGTACTGTTCTTGCAGAAGACCTGAGATCAGCTCCAGGCCTCCAAGCAGGAAGGCTCACAATCACCGACAACTCCAGCCCAGGGAATCCCATGCCCCTGGCCTCTTAGTGGCAACTATATTCACATGTACATACCCATGTACAGATATACACATACACATAATACAAATAAAATAGGGGCTGGAGAGATGGCCTAGCGTTTAAGAGCGCCGACCGCTCTTGCAGAGGACCGGGGTTCGATCCCCAGCACCCACATGGCGGCCGAAAACCGTCTGAAACTCCAATTCCAGGAGAACTCCAGTTCCAGGGGAATCCGAGACCCTCTTCTGACCTCCGCGGCGTTGCACGACACGGGTGTACAAACCTGCATGCAGATAGTACATTCATACACATACAGAAATAAATAAAATAAAATAAAATAAAATAAAATAGCAACGATAGCCATTTGTTATGTACTTATTCTATGCTAGAAGAGACTAAATGTTTTATTATACATTTCCACTGTTCTGTCTGTACCAATTCAATGAGGCAAGTAATAATACTGTCTTCTCCTTACAGATATGAAAACCAAGCCTCTGGAAGGATAAGCAACTTGCCTGGGTCACAAATCAGAGATGGGACTCGAACCCAGAGCCCACCTGGTATTGTCTCTGACCACCCTATCATAGGGCTGCTTTTTTGTACCTGTGTGCACCCAAAAACATGTTCCACATGCTTGCTATGCATGCATACAGGCAGTATCTGCAGCACACCACCCCAAAAGAGGCTGGGAAGAGACCGCAAGACTGACTGGTAAGTGAGTGTCAGAAACCAGGGCAGGGGGTGCTGGGAGCCTCATGTAAAGTGACAAGTCCCAGAGCAACTTGATTAAGTTTCCACCCTAATTCTGAACTTGAGATGGAAGTGGGTCAGGGTGACCCATATTCAGCTCCTTTGTCACAGCCCAGGGTGCTGTCACTGGGCTGAGAAAGAGGGTCACCATTCATGAAGGGAGGAGAGTGCGGCTGACAGCCATGGGACTTGGCACGAAACTGAAGTGGTTCTGTGGGGTTTTCTATACTGAGCTAGGCCCACCCGAGTCCAGCTGTATCCCACCACCTGACCATCTCCCTTTCAGACTGTCTCCCAATTGAGGCAGGATAGAATGACGAGGAAAACCAGGGGAATTTAGGAAGAGAAAGGAGCCCTCCACTCTGGAGTCTCGTTGAAGCTTCTCACCAGTTGAGAATTAAGGACTAACAGTAAAGGATGGCAATATGAAGATTCTTTCTTTCTTTCTTTCTTTCTTTCTCTTTCTCTCTCTCTTTCTCTCTCTTTCTCTCTCTCTCTTTTTCTCTCTCTCTTTCTCTCTCTCTTTCTCTTTCTCTTTTCTTTTCTCTTTCTTTCTTCCTTTCTTCCTTCCTTTTCTTTCTTTCTCTTTTTCTTTCTTTCTCTCTCTCTCTTCCTTCTTCTTCCTTCTTTCTTTCTCCTTCTTTTCTTTCTTTCTTGTACTTTTCAGACATTCTCCCTATACCCACAGCTAGCCTGACTTGCTATGGAGACCAGGCTGGCCTTGATATCACAGAGATCCACTTGCCTCTGCCTCTCAAGTGCTAGGATTAAAGGCTTGCACCACCATGCCCAGCTCCCTTCCCCATGGATATAATATTCCTTATGGCATTTAAATAGCAATAAGCCAAGCTTCAGGCTGACTGCACACAACCTTAGGCAGGGCGTCACTCCTCTCCTAGACATCTGGGAATCTCACAAACCACACTATTAACCTGTGTACAGCGAATGAAGGGAAATTCCTGCATCCCTATGATCTACGGTTTTACTTATTGATTATAATCCTGTTGAGTGCACCGCTGGAGCCACTCTGTGATCTCTTTTTTTAAATTAATTTATTTATATATATTTTTTCATCAACCTCTAGACCCGTGCCCCCCATCCCCCCACCCCACCAGAGCTCATGCATCTGCCAAAAATGTCTTTTCATCTTTTCTCAGTCTTCTCAATATCTCCATGTTGGAAGTTGACTGTTTGAGCAGAAAGTTCACTGTTTCAGTCAGTTCTTTGACGCAGTCCTTTCTGTTGTTTGTTGTTGTTTCCATAGCATCACTCCCAACTGCTTGGTTTTTTTTTTTTTTTTTTTGGTCTTTTTGAGACAGGGTCTCCCTGTAGACCAGACTGCCTTGAACTCACAAAGATCCGCCTGCCTCTGCCTCCAAGTGCTAGGATTAAAAGCCGTGCACACACCACAGCCCAACTGCTTTGGACACAAAAGCTCAAGGGGCCATGCACAAGAAATACTTACAACTAGGTAATTGGCACTAGCATCCACAGATGAGGGATACCATTCGTTGTTTTCTGGGACTGTGTTACTTCACTCAGCATGATGTCCTCTAGCTCCAGCCATTTTCCTGCCAAAGCTCATGATGTCATCTTTCTTTACTGCTGAATAGAACTCCACTAGGTAGGTACCACATTTTTCTCTATCCACTCATCAGATTGAGGGCATTTGGGTTGGTTTCCAGCTCCTTGCTATGTGAAGAGAGCTGAAATAAACATGGCCGTGCATGTATCTCTGCGGTTGGGGTGAGTCTTGAGGGTACAGCCTAGGAGTGGTATGGCTGGGTCGGGTGGCAAGCTCATTCCAAGTCTTCCAAGGGTTCTCCACACTGCTTTCCACAGTGGTTGCACGATGTTTACATTCCCACCAGCAGTGGATGAGTGTTCCCCTTTCCCACAGCCTCTCCAGCGCTTGGTATCATTTGTTTTCTTGATCCTAGCCAGTCTTATTGGAGTAAGATGAATTTAAAGTGGTTTTGATTTGCATTCCTTAATGATTAGTGATGTTGAACACTTCTTAAGGTGTTTCTCAGCCATCTCTAATTCATCACTTGTGAAGTCTCTGTTCAGCTCTTTGCTCTATCTATTGGAGTGGTCATTTGTTTTCTTTCTTCTTTTTTTGAGTAGTTTATATATTCTGGAAATCAATGCTTTGTCAGATGTATCTGCAGTGAAGGTTTCTTTCCCACTCTGGGGATTTCTCTTCACTTTCCTTGATTGTTTCTTTTGATGTACAGAAGCTTTTGAGTTTAATGGAGTCCCATTTGTCATTGTCGACCTTAATTCTTGCACAGCTGCTGTCTGATTTAGGAAGTCTTTTCCTATGCCTATGTCTTGTAGTCTGCTGCCAACTTTTTCTATTGCCTTCAGAGTTTGGGGTTTCACGTTGAGATCTTTGATCACTGGTAGTTGACTTTGTAACAGGCGAGAGGTAGGGGTTTAATTTCATTCTTCTACAAGTGGTGATCCAGTTTTGCCAACACCACTTGCTGAAGATGCTGTCTTTTCTCCATTGTGTCTTCTTGGCCCCCTTGTCAAATATGAGATGGCTGAAATTGTATGTGCTCAGGTTTGGATCTTCAGTTTTGTTCCATTGGTCAACAGGTCTGTTTTTGTGCCAGTACCAGGCTGTTTTTATGACTATAGCCCTGTAGTATAGTTTGAAGTCTGATGTGATCTCTTTTACATTCCTTAGCAACCCTTTGAAGATACTAACTTCAAAAATCACCTAAATCCCATATATGACTACTGTAAAGACAGTGAAGTGTAACTGTCCTTTGAGAAGCCCACACCTGGGGATGGCTGCTATTTCCCCAAACACTGTTCTATCAACTCCAGTCTTTAAATCTCTTAAAAATGTCTTTTAATTAATTAGTTATTTATTTTGGTCTTTTTGAGACAGGATCTCCCTGTAGCCCTAGCTGGCCTGGAACTCACAGAGATCCAATTGCATCTCTGCCTCCCGAGTGCTGGGATTAAAGGTGTGTGCCAGCCACTACATCCAACCCTAAAATTGCTTTTAATAAACTTTAGCTCTTGCTTCTTACTAGCTTATCCTAAAATTATTTTCTTCAGCATAGCCAAGGACCTGGCTTTACCGAGGTCCAGCTGGTGGAAGCCTGGAAGAGCTCCATCCAACCAACACCATGACTCTGATCTGTTGCCCCCTTTCTCTCTTGCACAAAAGCCCTATAAAACCTTGTAATTTCTTATGCTGTTTCATGATTATTACATATCACTGAATGAACCCCCCCTCCCCCCCGCCCCCCCATGGGATCACACTCCAAACACCAAGGCTCATCACTTTACTATGGGCACATCACACATATATTCATCATCAGAGACTCTCTGAGAGGCTAATGATGAAGATACAGTATTGGGAAGTCACCAACCAGCAACTCCCAGTCTGCGTACTTCTAGGTGCTTTGTTTAGATGTGACATGTCCCCCAGTAGAGTCACCCGTTTGACCACTTGACTTTCAGCTAGCTGATGGTGCTAGCTTGGGAGACTATGAAACCTTGGGAAGGTGGGATCTAGTTGGAAGAAGTGGGTTGTGGAAGGGTGGGCCTGAGGTTTACGGCCCACTTCCACTTCCTGTCCCAGCTTCTGCTTCCTGTTCCTGCGTAGGAATCTCCCTGCTGCCAGACCTTCCTTACCTTAATGGACCAGATCCCTTCAAACTATGGGCCCTAATTAAACGTCGCCTCCCTTAAGTTGCTTCCTGCCAGGTATCTGGTTATGGCAATATAAAAAATAACTATACACAGAAGAGAAAAGGAAAGCTGGGTCTTCTGGCCTAGGAGAGGTGAAAGGGAGAGGTTTGGAGAGAGCATGTGAGTCTGCAGTGGCCTCTCTATGCCCTTAGGGCATCTGTGGGCTAGAATAGAAAGGCAGGACAACTGAACGGGGGACAGAGGAAGACAGCCAGGACTGTGAACCCCAGCAGCTGAACAGTGCTAAATAGATGCCAGCCACTCTACCCCAGCAGTTAAGATTTGGGGGAGCAACCACGAGTTAGACCATCATTCCTCACTTGGACAGGCCAGCTGCAAAGGACACCGGCTCAATCCAGGAAGCACAGAGAGACAGAGCCACACAAGTCATGGTCCCCCATAGAAGTGGCCACCTTCCTGAGCCACAGGGACAAAAAGCAGACGACTGAACCATGACCCCGCCAGAGTCAGTAAGAAAGAAAATGGAAATGGCAGAGCTGGATGAGACGGCTGGATGAGACAGCTGGATCAGACGGCAGCTCTGCTCCCAAGCTCGCCACGGGTGGTGGCCCAACATAGCCGATAGCCAGCTGCAGAGGAATTTCCCTAAGTGGAGTGTGAATTGTCATCACACATGCACAAGAGCAGGAACCTTGTGGGATATCCCAAAGAGACTCCTTCAGGCAGTCTCTAATACAACCTTACTTGCTGCTTGTAAGCCAGTGTTTTCAAGAGAAATACTATATCCCTGTGTGTACAGAATAAAAGATCATAGAATTCGAATTAGGCCTCATCTCAAACAGGGGAGGCTGGGGATGTGGTTCAGTGGTGGAGAATTTGCCTAGTATGGACAAGGCCTTGTCTCAATCCCTACAACTGGAAAGAAAGGAAAGGGAAAGGGAAAGGGAAAAGGAAAGGGAAAGAAAAGAAAAGAAAAGAAAGAAAAGAGCCAGTCATGATAGCTCATACCTGTAATCCCTGCACTCAAGAGGCCAAGGCAGGATCATCAGAGGTCTTAAGTCATCCTAGACTACAGAATTGAAACCCCATCTCACAAAACAAAAACAAAAGTCAGGCATGGTGTTGCATGCCTTTAATCCCAGCACTTGAGAGGCAGAGGCAGGCAGATCTCTGTGAGACTGAGGCCAATCTGATCTCACATAGTGAGTCCCAGGCCAGCCAGGGCTACATAGTGATACTCTGTCTCAAAATAAATAAATAAATAAAAATAACAGAGCAAAAACAAAATGAAGAGGAGGAAAAGGGGATGGGGGAAGGAGGCAACTCTCTAGGAAAAATTCTGCTTTCATGTCAGGGTGGAAGCACATTTACCCAGCAGATGTTTGACTTTGTTTGTGGTTTTTTTTTTTAAAACAAGACATTTCATACAGCTGTTCTGGCTTCTCTTGAAAAGTGGAAAGATTCAGAAACAGTGTTCTTCTTCCCCAGAGCCTCCAGCACAGTAATCAGCAGTCACAGTATGATACCTTCCATGGCAGATGGTATATGTACATCAGTCCTCAGTGCCCACCAGTGCCCGGTGCGCTGCTCTGGATTGGCTGCATTGAGTTTCTCTTGATGCCGTATACACTGCCACAGACTTACAACATGTGTTGCTAGCTCTCGTTTCTTTAGGCTTGAAGTTTGAGTGGACTCAACTTGGCTGGGGAAGAATCTACTTTCAAACCCAGTTAATTGCTAGCCAAATTCAGTTCCTTACTGAGGTAGAACTCAAGTCCCTGTCCTCTATAGAGTGCAGCTTAATCTGGGCCAGCATCCCTGCCTTGGGGCCACATCTTCTAGCCAGGTACAGATTCTGGAAGCTAAATCCTCCTCCCACAGGCCATCAGACTTCCTCTTTTACCACTTGCTAGAGCAAACTTTCTGTCTTTGATGACTTCCTGTTATTAGATTGGCTCTCTCCCCAGCCCCCCACTGGGCCCATGGGCTCCTGTCAGCCAGAGCTAGTCACAGGAATGCCACCAAGGGGCTAAGCTCATCTTGGAACTCTGCCTACTAGTGACTCCCAGTGGTCTGCTCATTAGCATTGTCTGCCCTGAGCGCTAGGAAGCCCCTCAGAGGCAGCACCTCCTACATCTGCCAACACAGTGCCCTTCCCAGAGTCTGCACTTTCCACTGCCAGCTCTTTCAGTAGTTTTTAACTCCATCAAATAGACTCAGTGAGGTACTCTAGGGTTTTAAAACCTATTATTAGTCTCTTGGTTACCAAGGTGATTGTGTCCCCCACCCAGGCTCTCTCCATGCAGCAGGAGCAGGTGCTGGGCAGTGCAGGAAAGAGAAGAAGGAAGAAGACTCAAAGTGTTCTATGCCCATGAGGTGTCAGGGCCTCCCACAGTCTCATAACAAACACAGCAACAGAGCCATGTGGCCTGTTAATATGGAAAGGAGGAAATAGGGGTTTGGCCAACACCAACGGTATGTAGCAGCTCCCGGCTGCATGGCATGTGATCCCTGGATCCCATGCTTCCTTGTTGAAAAAAGTTTTTATTTCATTGATCATTTATGGGGGGGGGGGCGTACATGCCATGGCATGCTTGTGGAAGTCAGAGTATTAGCTGTGGGAATTCAATTTGGGGAAGCAAACTCAGGCCATCGGGCTTGGCCATAGGTGCCTTTGTCCACTGAGCCATCTCAGCAACTCCTGTATGTCCTATGCTCCAGCCTAGACAGTGGTTGCACAGGAAGGATTTGTGCAGAATGCCAGAATTCTAGAGCTACTAGCACAGGTCCACAGCCCTGGGAGCTGTATTGAGAGGGGCTTGAGGGCCCATGGGAGGTGGTCAAGCCTAGTGTTTGAAGAGAAGAACAGGAAAACAAGAAGGACCAGAGGTTGCCCATGGGATAAGACCGTTGCTCTCTGTCCTTGAGGTCGGCTGTCTGATTACTCCACATCTGAGGCAATAAACCGACCAGAACAACTGAAAGATTACTAACAGGAAGGAGGGTCTGGCCACCGTGGTCACAGGGTTCTACAACCAAACAAAATAGCACTGCCAGGGCTCTGCCCTCTGCTCTGCCTTCTGCAAGCTGGCACCTGTCATCTTGGCCAAAGGTGTGGAATGGCAGTGGACTTACCCATGCTCCACCTGCATGCAGGATGGGTACGGTGGGAAAAGCATTATGGGATTATGTACAAACCACCCAGGGCAATCCAAGAACTCCAGCAACACAGACCCTCGCAGGAATCAAAGCATCTCAGGGTGGCCAAATCCTGCCCAATAAAGCAAAGCAGCTGGGCGCTGTACACTTCCCAACAAAGAAGGGGTGCATCCTCACTCTTCAGTCAAAGGAGAGGGACATGCAGCCACTTTGAGGGCCCAGCTGAAGCACTGTGGCCAGGCAACCACCACAGATCCCTCCCACGGCCCCTGGAAAGCCGGGCCCCAGCCGCTCATCCCAGCTGGGGTAACTATGAGCAGGCAGCTTCCCAGAGTGCTTTCACCTACATTGTTGTCTAATCTTTGCCCGGCCTAGGGCGTGGTCATCCTGGTTAGAAACTAATAAGTAAGCCAAAGGACAATAATTAGGTGTCTGTGTATTTGGGGACCCAGGGAGAGTAGGTAGAGGAAATCTGGCATTTAAGGAATCTGCCCAGCCCCTGCACCTCCTCAGTGTGTTGGGATATGTGCCACCTGAGAGTCTTGGCAAAAGGCACAGTTTCTATTCCCTGTGAAGCCAAGCCAACAGCTTGCTTTCCCAGCAGCCTTTGCAGTAAAGGTATGGGCATGCATATGGATTTGCCCAACCAGAGGTATCACCTGAGCCTGGAACTTGAGAAGGGAGGAAGTAGAGATCCACTCTGGAGTCGGGGGTGCTGAGGAGGACTTTGGCTGGCCAGTGCCAGCACCACTCCAAGCCATGAAGACTGGTATAGCAAGTGAGGTCCCTGGCGGGGTGGGAACTATCACCCTGGGTACAGACTTCCCCATCCTCCTGCAGACATCTGTAAAGGAACTAACATCCTTTCCAAAGAGTTCAGTCTGCTAAGATCAGCCTCGTGGCCTCAGTGCAGGCAAGCGAAAGGGTCCTTGGCACCACAAGTTTCCAGGCTTTCTAGACCTCTTTTGATGTGGGCTTGGGTGGAGAAGCACAGAGGCCTGCTAAGAATTCAGGAGGTACCATGACTGTCTGGGTAGAGAAGAGGAATGTGGGCCAGGTGAAAAGGAGGACCCTGCGAATGCTGTGACCCCAGCCCCTGGGCACAGGGGAAGCGTGGTTCCCATACGTATGAAGCTGGAATGATAACACCCACTTCTAAGGGCTGCTTTGAGGATAGAGTGAGAGTCACTGCCCCAGGGCAAGGAAAGTGCTCATAAATGCCTGCTAATGCAAATGAAAAACTGTGCAAGTCACTGAGCAAGTCAGCTCTTAACAACTGCAAGGTTCAAAATACGTCGATGGCGACAAGGCAGGGGGCTGGGAAGGTACTAGCTGCCAATCCAGGGGAGTTCTAGGCCTCTTCCTTGAAAAGCATCTATGAAATGGGTGCGACAGGTATGTGGCAGCTTCCTAAGACAGCCAAGAAGATGACGAGCGCTATACGAAAAAAGCCTGAGGCCGGGCATGGTGGCGCACGCCTTTAATCCTACCACTTGGGAGGCAGAGGCAGGCGGATCTTTGTGAGTTCAAGGCCAGCCTGGTCTACAGAGTGAGTTCCAGGACAGCTGGGGCTACAGGGAGACCCTGTCTCGAAAAGACCAAAAAAAAAAAAGAAAAAGAAAAAAGCCTGAGGAGAACATTAATGCCAAGATGTAGCGAGTAAAACCGAAAGACAAACCCCTGCTGGGTCCTAGCTCAGAACGAAAAACAGAAGGCAAGCTGCCCGCAGTCACACCACTTCTGCCCTGTGAGCACTGTGCCAAGTTCACTTCACCCCGCACAGCCAGAGATTTCAGCTAGCATTATTGATTGTCTGAGGAGGCCACAGGGAGGCCAACCTGGACAAACAGAGGGCAAAGTTTGCCTGCCTGTCTCGCTGAGCACTTCCTGATAAATAAGGAAGGCTCAGCTAGCTATAGGAAGCTGCAGATTCAAACCTCTCTGGCTAAACTGCAAAATCTCTCCCTTAGTTGCAGCTGATGATTTGGTTTGTTTTGAGACAAGGTCTCATATAGCTCAGGCTGGCCTCGAACTCCCTGCACCAGGATGAACTTCTGATCCTCCTGCCTCTACCTCTCAAGTACTGGGATTGCAGGCCCACACCACCAAAATGGTTCTATGCTGGGCGGAGGGTCAAACCCAGGGCTCCCTGAATGCTGGGTAGCACTCTACCCACTCAGCCACATCTCCAGCCTGCAGCTGATGTTTTGATAGGTGTGTGTGACCATCCTCCCCTGCCCACAGTAATTATACCCTGTCAACAGAGCTCAGAACGTTAAAAACTGAAGATGAGGAGTGACTAGAGAAAGGGTGTTTACAAAGTGCCTGACCCCTGATCTAAAATCCAAGCTTCCTTTGCAGCCCTGAAACCAGCAGATTTCTTCTTTCCTGTCTCCTTTCTCTTAAAGGGACAAAACTTAATTTCCCACTTGAGGACCAGATAACAAGGACCCACACTGACTAAGGCAAGCATTTGGATACTGCTCACCGGGGATGGAGACCAGTTATGGTGTCCCTGGCACTGGCCAGGGAGGGTCCTGATTCTTTCTTTTACAATTTGCAAATGAGGCAGACTGTTTTTAAAGGCAGAATCCCAGCCGTCAGGAGGTCCCCTAAAAACTGGATGTGCCTGGGCCTGTGGTGACCCAGAAATCCACCTTCAGAACCAGAATATCCCTTGCCCCTCGTGATGACATCAGGTGGTAAGCACCCTGAAGACGAGGAATTACATTTATTTTTTTATTTTTTGGTCTTCTTGAGACAGGGTCAAAGGAATTACATTTTTTAAACAGCATATATATATATATATATATATATATATATATATGTATGTGTGTGCTGTTATGCATGTCACAGCATCTATGTAGAGGTCAGAGGACGCCTTGTGGGAGTTGGTTCTTTCCTTCCACCTATCAGATCCTCAGGCTTGGCAGGAATCCATCTTGTTGACTCTGAAATTACATTTTAATACTTCCTCTTCCATATGAAATTATGAGGCCTTTGAAAAGACCAGGATAAGGACATGAAAGGCTCTCCCCTCTGGGAAAAGAGTCCCAACAGGACCGGAATGATCTGGGGTACATCTGACCATCTTCCATAGGAAGGGGCTCTCACTGAGTCAGAGGGTTCTATGGGGACGCAGTGCTAGGAGAAGTCTGCCTGGGACTACTGGAAAAGAACTCTCTCATCAGACCTGCCCAGGTCTCTTGCATAGCCTATGGGGACATGTCTACTGTCTTAGACCAAAAGATGACCCTAAGGATGTGCCAGGCAGAGGCAGCAAAGGTGGACAAAGCAGAGACTTGGTTTGCTGTGTTCCCTCCCCAGCGGGGCAGAGGATGCCCCACCCAGCCTCCTCTTATCAACAACTCCTGAGAAGTTCTCGTTAAGTTCAGTCACACTGAGGTCTAAATGCCCCAGACAGAAATGGGGGTGGAGTGGAGAAAAGCAACGTACGCAATAACAACTGGATCCTAAGACTGAAATACGCCGCTGCCCCCAAGGCACAGGCAAAGTGCTTTGTAAAAGTCGTCTCACTGGATCCTCACAATCACCCACAGAACCTGTTCATCCCCATGTCACATGATCCAAAGCCTTGGGAATCCTTGTCTAAATTCCCACCCTAGTAAGTGATCAAGCTGTTATTAGTCAAAGTGACAGTATGGCACCCTGTGAATCTGCGCTCATCTGGACAATGCACTGCCATGTTAAATGTAGCTTGAGAGGTAGTGAAATATGATCACAAAGGGATTAAGTTGTAATTATGGATCGTTGTGTAACCATTTAATCCCACAAACATTTATTAAGGGCCCATAGGGAAGAAGTGGGAGGGGGTACCCACTAGACTTCCCACGATTCGCTCCTGTGCTTTAGAACCATCCCCAGCCTGAGCATCTCAGCAGTTGAGGTTCCCAGAGACCCACGGTAAATGCACACGGGGCACTGTGCAGCGTGCACCACCCTGCAACGTCTGGTTAAGCTTCCTGTGGAATGGTGATCCCATAAAGTTATGAGGGAGCTAAAGAACTACCACCTAGTAACACAGTAGCACAATACAACTCACACTGGTGTGGTGCTAGTGGGAACAGCCCTACTGTATTGCCAGTGGAAGCACAGCACATGATGGGGCCTCATCCAGGCTAGGACTCTACCACTGAGCTATATTCTCAGCCTCCACATTTCTTGATACTGTTGAATGACTAACCTAGACCTTGTAGTTTGGTGTGGGGGTCACTCTGTTCTGTCATCTTTGCACAATGACCATATCACCTAACAATGTCATTATTAGAACATAATACCCATCTCGGTGTCACAGGACTGTATTTTAACGTTTTACAGAAAGTGGGTGTCACTTGGCATCGACTAGACACCATACGTATGACTGACATACAGAAGTTCACCGCTCCAACACAGGGCTACACTTGGATTCCTCTCGGGGTCTTTCTTTGTGAAGCAGAGTAGTTAGCAGTGCTGTGATTAGAAACAACACACACACACCAGGCAAAAACATGGTGGGAAAAAAACGAGGGCAGTGGTGTCCCATGTGACTCCAAACCCAGGAACTAATGCAGAGTCCAACAGGGGCACATCCCTTTTAAAGTCATCTTGATGGTTTAAGAATGGAATAAAACATTTTTACTCTTCTAATGTACGTGTTATCTTCCAAGCATGTGCTAAGTTGCTAGAACACAAATACTCTGTTATTTATATTTAATTACTTATTAAATGAAATTGCTCAGTCTTTCTTTTGGCCTATAAGCACCATAAAAAATCACTGAGACTACTGAAAGGTCCAGAGAATAGAGAATAAGAACCTGTGTTCTACAGTATCCGTGCATATTCCTTTCCCAACCCCCAGCCACAACAAATGCTTTAGAGGAGAAGCCAATTTACATTGGTTCATACTGTGGTTTTCCCCAACATAATACTTATGTCTTGTAGAGGATCTTCATTACTTAATGGCAATTTATAATAAAAGACAACTTGGCCATGACAAGCATTTAGAGGTCAGCAGCGCTCCAGTGGGACGTGAGAGGCAGGTAGCAGACCAGTGGCTAACTCAGAGACACCCCCCCCCAAGTAGGATTCTGATGCAGCTAGTGCTTTCTTGACCTCCAAAAGAAATATGCACTCTCTGATGCAAAGTGAATATTCAGCCACCTCATGTGGGTTTTCAATACTAAGGAAAAATAGAGGATTTTGCTATATATCGGCTTAAACTCCCTAGAATTAGGAAACTTCTTTGTCCATGTAGTTGAAGTTCTGTTTCTTTGAGGTTTGAATCCATCATCATTTCATGAGTCTAGATCATTCCTTCAAGTCTCGAAAGGCAGACGGACCCAAACTCCAGGAAGAAGGTGCCCTTAGGAAGCAGGAGCAGTCAGAGCTGCTCAGAAGCAGCAGAGCTCAAGCTCCATCCTCTCGGGTATCTCACAGCCGGAATTCTCCAATAGGAGTTGCAGGGCCAGCCTATCTTCTGTATCTGCTAACCAACCAGGCACTATACAGATAACCTGGTTGCTTAGCAACTGAGGCAACCTAATGCCAGAGGAGAGCAGAGAAGGTGGGTGTTGAACACAAGGTTGATGGTCTAATCTCAGACAGTGCTATCTCAAGATAGGATGGGCCACGCAGGAGATATTCCATCCCGGCACTAGTTCTCATGGGCTCTCACCTTAATCAAACGGCCATGAGATCAACAACTTGGAAGGGCCACCGGAAATGGTGCGGAGTTCCAGAACTGTCCACAGCTTGCAAGTGGTGATGATGGGAACCGCCCTTAAATACCATCCTACCTGCACGCAGGGATGGTTTATGTTCCTCTAGAGCTGGGAACAAAAAGGAACACTGAGGTCCAAAGAGAACTCTTATCCTGCACTTGATCTTGGAAGGAGAAGAATTGTTTGGCTTTTATTGGTGGCTTTATTAGGAGAACTGGCCAGATTGTTCAACTAGCTCACTAAATAACTGAGGGCCTGTTGTATGCAGGCTAAAACCCACAAGTATTTGAGTGCTGTCGGTGACCCCAGGCAAAGGAAAGTACCTAAAACCCCCTTCCAGGACTTAAATCCTAAAGAACAATGCTGGGAATGGTGGTGCACGTGGGAAGTAGAGATGGGAGGACTGGGCATTCAAGATCATCCTCAGCTACACAGAAAATTCAAGGCCAGCCTGGGCTACATGAGACCCTGTCTCAACTCCCTCTTTACCAAAATAAGAAGAATCCTTAAGAATGCATTCTTTGAAAGTTTAAGCATTTCCAGAAGAATAAAAACAAATAATCTGTAAGAATATAACTAGTGCTAGCTTTCTGTTACCATGACAGATACCCAATATAAACAACGTTCATGTTGGCTCACAGCCTTGGAGGTTTTGGTTCATGATAAACTGGTCCTGTGGGGAGAACATCATGCCAGGAATGCACAGAGAAGCAAGCCTGCTAACCTCATGGCCAAGATGCAAAACACGAGGAAGGGGCAGGGCTCTATCCCACTACCCCTATCCCATAACCCAAACAGTGTAGATTGTCCAGCCTCAGGGATTGTTATAACAACACGTGATGTACCAAAACCAGGCCCAGGCTTTCAGAAGGAAATGCCAAGATGGATTAAACAGGAAATGGGCATAACTGACAGCATAACGGCTATGGCCCTTAGTATGGTTTTTACCCAGGAGGCACTGGCTCTGCAATAAAGAGCTTATAAGCTACCACTGATAAAACCCATCTGTTACAGCCTCACTGTAGAGACACAGCAGCCAAAATTAAAAATAGAAATCCCTACAATCAAATCCTGATGACTCAGTCTGTTCTCAATGACTTGTTAATGTCTTACACTGATATTTAGAGTCTAACTCCTAATGGCCTGGGGTCCTTACCCCAAATGGCCAATCTCACATAGACAGCTAATGCTGTAAAATTCACTACTAGATAGTGAGATGCCTGCTTATCTATCCAGATGTGGACCCCACACAATGGACACATGAGATAGGACCAAGCAACTTCCCTTACCTGTTATTAAAAAGAAGTTCTTTTCCTTCCTAGGGGTGGGTGGGTCAGTCTGTGTGCGTATGTATGTATGTATGTATGTACGTATGTATGTACCTTTTTTTTGTTTCTTTTGGGGTTTTTTTGAGACAGGGTCTCCCTGTATCTTTGGATGTCCTGGAACTCACTATGTAGACCAGGCTGGCCTTGAACTCACAGAGATCCGCCTGTCTTTGCCTCCCAAATGCTAGGATTAAAGGCATGGGCCACCATGCCAGGCTCTTTCTTTCTTTCTTTCTTTCTTTCTTTCTTTCTTTCTTTCTTTCTTTTCTTTCTTTCTTTCTTTCTTTTTTAATTTAGAAAGAAGCCAGGCATATTGGCCTCTACCTTTATTATTTTTTTTAGTTTTTTTAACATTATTATTATTTTATGTGTATGAGTATACTGTCTGCATGTAGGCTGGTGCACCCATATTGTACAATGCCATGGAGGTCAGAAGACGGCAGATTCCCCTGGAACTGGAGTTAAAGACGGTTCTCAGCCGCCATGTGGGTGCTGGGAATCAAACCAGGTCCCTCCAACCTTCTCTCCTGCTTCCAAGAATAGGAATCGGCTTTCTGCAAGTTTCCTTGTCTGCCCAGAGACAGGATCCACCAAAAGAGGAAACAGTAGCCTTAGGCTTCTTACTGACAGGTTAGCCACAGAAAACTAAGCACATCTCAGAAAGACCAGAATCTGTCAATACACCTGGACAGATTCTACGGAACACTACTGCCCTCTTGTTTGGTTGTACTGAGAATCATTTACAAACCATTTTTTCTTCTGCAAGTCCAGGAAACTGTTTGGGGGTCACTGAATGTTCTCCAAGCCCATTGGGTTTCCCTAAAAACCACTTCCTGTTCTCCTAAAAGTTGACATTTTCCACTGTCCCACCTCCTTTATAAAAAGGACCATATAGTTTTTTTTTTATTAATTTTTATTTATTTCTGTATGTGTATGAATGTACTGCCTGCATGCAAGTCTGTGCACCCGTGTCGTGCAATGCCGCGGAGGTCAGAAGAGGGTCTCGGAGTCCCCTGGAGCTGGAGTTCTCCTGGAATTGGAGTTTCAGACGGTTCTCAGCCGCCATGTGGGTGCTGGGGATCGAACCCGGGTCCTCTATAAGAGCAGTTGGTGCTCTTAACCGCTAGGCCATCTCTCCAGCCCCAAAAGGGCCATATAGTTTTAAAAGTGGTATTGGACTAGAAATTAATTGTACTCTCTGACTGTCCCCATGTACATAATAAACTCGGATGCTTTTCAGCATCTCCTTCTCTCTCTGTCAGTTTATCCCCACAGTCAGAGTATCGGGCACATTTCCTTTATGCCCTTATAGTTTTGTGGTATGGCAGGCTTCACAGTGTCAGCACCCTAATCCCCAGAATTTATGAGTATTCCCTTACATGAGGACAAATGGGACTCTTCTGCTATGATTAAGACACAGGTCATAACACGAGGAGTTATCCCAGATTATCAAGGTAGCCCAAGGTAATCACAGTGCTCCTCATAAGAAGGAGATGAGAGATTGGGATGAGTAAGAGATGGGTCACAGAAGCAAGAGGCTAGAGTGAGCTGGGACAGAGGTCACAAACCAAGATGTATAGGAAGAACCAAAATGTTCTTCCACAGAGAGCATAGTCCTGCTAACCCACTGAGCTTAGACGTCTCACCTTCAGAATTGTAAGAGACTAAATTTGTATTGCTTTAAGCCACTAAACTTGTGACAGCAGCCAGGAGAAGGTCAAATGTTTGGGGATGTATCACATCAGGAGAGAGAGAGTGTCCTCCCAGGAGGGAGGGAGGATCTGAGCAGCACTGACTATAAGTTTCACTCAAAGACTCACACCCACAGAGACACCAATAGGCCAAGTATTGAACATTCCAAGGAAGGGACAAGCTGCAGACAGACACTTGGGGAGCTCAGACTAGTGGCTAGGGGTGAGGAGGAAGAAAAGAACGGACCTACCGATCATCTCCCTGGAAGGGAGAAGGGACAACAGGCTTTGGGACCCTGGTCTCTCCATTGAGAGAAATGGCCCTGCCCTCTCTTGTGTGACTTTCCCCTTTCTCTTTTACTTCCAGCCGTTGGCCACATCCTGAACAAGTGGGAGCCACATCAAATCATAAGATAGCCATGGTATCGCCTGGTCAGCAAACATCTGCCTCATCTGATTCCTGGCTACAAACTGAGCCAAACCAGAAGGACAGGGTGGGAACCAGAAACACATCTGGCCAAGGGCCAATGCTAGCTAGGAATGACAAGATGGCAGTGGTGACTGCAGAGGTTAAACCAGAAGTAAACATTGTGTCTTAGTTTGATTTCTACTGCTGTGATATAACACTCTGAACAGAAACAACTTGGAAAGGAAAGGGTTTATTTTTCCTTACACTTCCAAGTGAGAGTTCCTTATTGAGAAAAGTCGGGCAAGAGCTCAGGCAGGAGCCTGGAGGCAGGGACTGAAGCATAGACCAGAGCGGAACAATGCTTACTGACATGCTACTCTGGCCTGTGCTCAGCCTGCTTTCTTACACAACCCAGGACCGCCTGCCCAGGAATGCCACCACCCACAATGGGCTGAATGAGCGCTCCCACATCACAACAATCAAGAAAATGCCTCACAGACATGCCTACAGGCTGCTCTGATAAAGGAAATTCCCCAGCTGAGATGTCCTGTCCCTAGATGTGTCAAGTTGACAAGCAGAGCCGCCTACGACATGGTCCACATGGCATCATCCCCAGAGCAGCTTCAACTTGAGGATTTGAGGACAGAGGAAGGCGGGCTACCTTTTAAATTAACTTTATTTTACATGAAAACAAATATAGGTGCATTTGGAGTCAAAAACCAAACACCCTACTAACTACCCTATTGGTTTTTGAGATAGCATCTCATTATGTATCAGATTGACTTGGAACTTGATATGCAGCTCAGGCTGGCCTTGAACACCCTATCCTCCTGCCTTGGCCTCCTAAGTGCTGGGATGGTAGGCCTGTGTCACCACCCCAGTGCTGCATTAAATTTTTTTGTCTACACTAGGGAGTGACACGGGTCTCACTGTGTAGCCTAGACTGGCCTCAAACCCGAGGCACTCATCCTGCCTCAGCCTCGTGTGTGCTGGGGATCTGCATTAGCTTTTTATTGTTTCTGTGAGGATGGATTTACATCCAAAGGAATCCAGGACACAGATATTATAATGCAATCTAATTTTATTAATTCCCACACGTTTATTCTATAATTCAAATAATCCTGTTCTGTCCTAGCCTAACTCCCAACACTGCTCACCTACAGCATTTTCTTAGCCCCTTAGAAGTGGTGGATTGCAATCACGTTAGGGAGTTCCAAGATGCAGGTTGACTGGCCAGAGCAGATCTCTCTTGGACCAGGGACTGTAGCAGCTCAGGCAGGCCAGTCGGGGGCAGCATCTGCGAACCGATAACAGGTAGCATGTCTGGGTGTTCTTATCTGCAGGTGTCTCACATAATGGGGGTCCCCAGGAAAGGGGCTGAGATGTTCTCCGAGGCATCTCACAACTGGTTCCCCCAAGGGAAGTGAGAGTGAAGTCATTTTGCACTTCCCAGCTTAAGTAGCTGGTAGCCGGCTGTGCGGAGTGCACTTGTCCTATGCCTCCAGTCCCCATCCATGGCCAGGTGGTTATCAGCTATCTGAGTTCATGCCCAGCTCCTGGGTGGGCAGGGTCTGGCTTCTGGACATTTCTCTGGCCACCTAGTCAGCTGTACATACCCGGCTGTGGGCTCTCCCCAAGCCCCTTTGTGGCCACGTGTTTATCTCAAGCAGCCCCACCTGAAGCAGGCCTCTTGCTAAACTATTTCTATTCTCTAAGGTTACAGCACTTCAAATCCACACATTTACTACTGTTATTTTAATCCTAACTACCTCTTTCATATGGTAATTATGCTCCTAACAATTGTATATGATTGTGTGTATTCACCTGTGTACAGAGGCCAGAGGAGGTTGATGTGCCATGTCTTCCTCTATCATTCTCCATCTTATTTTATTTTTGAATTACACTTATTTATTTAGAGTGTGAGGAGAGAGAGGAGAAGGTGTGCTTGTGAAGATCAAAGGACAACTTATGGGAGTTGGTTCTCCCCTTACATCACCTAAGTCCTGGGGGTCTAACTCAGGTCATTAGGCTGGATAGCACTGAGCCATCTTGCAGGTCCTTATTTTTATTTCTTAACACTTATTTATTCATGTGTACATGTGGGTGCATATACACCCGTGTATGCCGAAGACAGAGGAGGAATGCTAGGCTCGTCACGTGGGTGCTGAGATCCTAACTCCAGTCCTCACGATTGATCAGCAAGCGCTCCAGACTCAACTTCTTATTTTTGGAGACGGTTCTCTCACGCAACCTGGAGCTCACTGATTAGGCTGGACTGGCTGGCCAGCAAGCCTTGAGAAATGTCCTGTATCACCTCCCTGGCCCTGGGATTACCGGCACACACTTGCTGTGCTGGACTTTTTATGTAGGTGCTGGGGATTGAACTCATATCTTCATGCTTGCTCTGTAAACATATCACTGAGCCATCTCCCCAGCCCCTGCATTAATTTATAATTGGAGAAATTTCTGAGTCCCACCCTTACACACTTTCTCTGTCCCTCATTTCCTTTTCATTGTCCTTAAACAATTCAGGAGAAAGTGAAAGACACTGGGTTTATGCAATGAAGAAAGCTGGAGCACTGCCAGGTAGGGTTATCTCCGGGCTCAGCTGGAGATAAGCTGAGTCTCACTGGTTACTGCCCTGTGCTGTATGCTATTCATTGTGCCAGTTAATGCTCTGAGCCTGTTTCTGCATCTACAGAGACCTCTTACCTCCCAAGGCTTGTAAGAGGACTAAATGGTATCAAGTGTACAAGCCTTGCACATACAGACGTGCCTCGCATACTACGCGCTTCACTGCACTCCATGGATACTGCAGTTTTTACAAATTGGATGTTTGCAGTAACTCTTGAGTTCACCAAATCTGTACATGGTACTTTTCTAGTACCTCAGATGGTGAGAGGCATTTTGAAAAACAAATTGATTTTATTTATTTATTCTTTTTTTGTTTTTAATTAGGGATGTGGGGGGGTGAGGGGAGAGGCCAGGGCACAATGTATGGGAGTCAGTTCTTTCCTTCTCTCATGGGAGTCCCAGGAATTGACCTCAGGTTACGGCCTTGGTGGCAGCGCCTTCGCCTGTTGAACCAGCTCACTGGCCCTTAGTAGCATTTTTTTTTTTTTTTTTAGCAATAAAGTATTTTAAAATTGAGGTATGGGGGCTGCAGAGATGGCTCAGCAGTTAAGAGCTCTGGCTGCTCTTGCAAGAGAATCTGGGTTTGATTCCCAGTACCCCCACTGAGGTTAACAACCATCCACCATCCATACCTCTAGTTCCAGGGGATCGGCTGCCCTCTTCTGACCTCCATGCACATTGCACAACACAGGTGTACTTACATACATGCAGACAATATACTTACACATAAAATAAAATAAAAATAATAAATCATTAAAAAGAAAATATTGAAGCATGAACATTAAAAAATTATTCTTTTTTTTTTTGTGTGTGTGTGTGTGTATACATGTGGGCCACAGTGTTGTTCCTCAGGAACTATTCACTTGATTGATAAACTGATTGATTGATTGATTGATTGATTAAATGATTAAGACAGGATTTCTCACTAGGACTAGAGCTCACTGCTTAGGCTAGCTGGCTAGTTAGCCAGCCCCAGGAACCCTTCTCTTCAGCCCAGCACTAGATTTATGAGCACACACCACATCTGGCCTTTTATACCGGTGCTGGGGAGCAAACTCAGGTCCTCATGTTTGTGCAGCACAGCAAGCATTTTAAGAACAGAACCAGGCTGGAGAGATGGCCTAGCGGTTAAGAGTGCTGACTGCTCTTGCAGAGGATCTGGGTTCGATCCCCAGTACCCACATTGTGGCTGAGAACTCCAGTTCCAGGGGAATCCGACACCCTCTTCTGTCCTCCATGGCACTGCACGACACGGGTGCACAAATCTACATGCAGACAGTACATTCATACAAATAAAAAATAAAAAAAAAAAAGAACAACCACCTTCCCTGTAGGTCCATTTGGCTCTGGAACTCACTCTGTCGACCAGGCTGGCCTTGAACTCACAAAGATCCGCCTGCCTCTGCCTCCCAAGTGCTAGGATTAAAGGCGTGTGCCACCATGCCCGGCAAATGCTGTTACATTCTTAACAAACTGCGGTAGAGTATAACTGTAAACTATAAAGTTTACAAATGCTCCAGGAAACAAAAACCAATCTATGTAACTTGCTTTATGACCAGATCTACTTTACTGCAATGGTCTGGAGCTGAACCCTAAATATCTGCATGGAATGCCTGTACCAGACACTTGTTAACATGCTCCCAGCATTACCCAACATGTGATTAACATCTGTGGCAGGACTCACTTCCTCTTGAAACCTGGGCTGGCTAGGCAGTAATCAGGGAAACACCTGGTCCTAAGTCCAGCTAGAGCCTCCTTTCCAAGTTTCTCTCTTTGAAATGCTAATATTCTTTGTGTGTGTGGAGGGGGCGCTATTTGTTCATATATTTATTTTTATTTTATTTATTTATTTATTTTTTTTTAGTGTTTTCGAGACAGGGTCTCCCTGTTCATGTATTTTTGAGACAGGGTCTCACACTCTAGCCAAGACTGGCCTGGAACTATTTAGCCCAGACTGTTCTGGAATTCACAGCAAGCTTCCTGCTTCAGCCTCCCAAGTGCTAGGATTACAAATGTCACCCACCATGCCCAGCTACAAAATAGTCCAAATCTTGACTGGAATTGTTATTTGGATAAACATATTTAGAAAAACCTATTAAATTATACACTTACTACCTTTATATTTCACTGCATGCAAATTTACCTCAATAAAATTGTTTTTTTAAGAAAATGTTCCTTTGTTCTCAAACATGCATTTTGCATGCTTAACACAGTACTGCCTGTCACTGCACAAACACAGTGTCCAGGGAACTCACACCAGGTGTCTAGTTTTGATTAATGGGCTTCCCTGAACTCATAAAGGAAGTAATTTAGGATCTCAATGCCTGGAGGCAGAGCAGGGCTCTGTAGAGCAATCAGACCCTCCAGGTCCTGATCAGCCAGGACGCATCTCTCCCTCCCCCTCCCCCCCTCCCCCTCCCAGACACGCACGCGCGCGCGCACACACACACAAAGTGTGGAAGTGCGAGCAGGTGGCACTCCTGATGCCCAGAGGCCATCCCTAAGACCAACACCTAGACAGGACCCAGGAGGCACATCCAGGTACCACAGGCAGTTTCCCTGACTAAACCTCCACCAATATTAGTTGAACCCAGCCCTCCTCTTTGTGCCTTCCAGCACACAGCATGGCTAGTCACCCTAGGCATTCAGAAGGGATGTACTAATCAGGTGTGGTGGTATATAACTGTAATATCAGCACTCAGGTGGGAGCTTTAGGTAGGAGGATGCTGTGTGGATTGAAGGCCAGCGTGGGCTAACTATCAGACAGGGCTTCAGTGTGAGACCCTGTCTCAAGAAACAATTCTATGTAAAATGGGGCCAGGTAGATGGTTCAGCAGTTAAAGTACTTGCCACACAAGCCTGAGGACTGGAGTTCAGATCTCTAGAACCCACAAAAATAATGGACAGGAGTGGTAGCTGACTGTAATCCCAGCACTGCCAGGAGCCCCAGGGCTAACAGGTTAGCTAGACGAGGCTGGATCCATCAACTTCTAGTTTAGTGGGAGACCCTGGCTCAAGAAAATAGAGTGTAATGGAGGAAAATACCTGCATAGACTTCATGTCTCCATGCACATGCATGTGAACATACACCCACTTCCATGTGAGCACACACACAGGTTAATAAAGAATTCAAGAGATGGCCTGTAAAATCACTTTGGAAACTAGACTGAGTTTAAATCAGGAATACCAAGTATCTACCTGCAAGCTCAACAATTCAACTCTGAGAAACTGACCAAAGGAAATGAAACTTAGAGCTCTCCAACTAACAACCTGAACATGAGTGTACACAGCTGTTGCATTTACAGTCACCCCCAAAATGGAAACAGTTCAGCATCCCAGCTGAATAGATAAGCAAATTGTGATAATCCACAAGACAGAATAGACTTAGGAAAATTACCGAGACATGATTAAAAAAATTCTCTGAAATATCCTGACTGAACAGAAGCAAAAGAATACACAGGAGAGATGTGTGTTTATATAAGACTAAAGTAGACAGAAGCAAGCTATCAGGACAGAAAGCATGCCTGTGCTCACCTGTGGGCTGAGGTTGGGCTAGGAGAATGGAAAACTGATTTCTGAAACCTAGATTGATTGGGAGTATTCCATATCCTGAGATCGGTGCGGCATTACACAAGTATACGCATTTTTTTTTTAATTTATTTTCGGTATGTGTATCAATGTACTGTCTGCATGCAGGTCTGTGCACCCATGTCGTGCAATGCCGCGGAGGTCAGAAGAGGGTCTCGGATTCCCCTGGAACTGGAGTTCTCCTGGAATTGGAGTTTCAGACGGCTCGGCCGCCATGTGGGTGCTGGGGATCGAACCCGGGTCCTCTGTAAGAGCGGTCAGCGCTCTTAACCGCTAGGCCATCTCTCCAGCCCAAGTATACGCATTTTTATCAAAAGTCACCAAATAGTACATTAAAATGGTTGCATTTCATTGTCTCCAAATTACCTCAACAGCAATGTATGAGAGTAGAATTCATGATTTCAAAGCATTCTATAGAAGTCGGAAATTTAACTCAGTGGTAGAGAGCTTGCCTGAGTTCTGTCCCCAGCACGCCTGCACCCCCACCCCCTCCCAAAAAGGGAAGAACATGCTATAAAGCTACAGTAATAAAAATGGCATGAAAACTGTTATAAGGATGAATAATGCCAGACACATGAGAGGTGGGAAAATAAATTGAAATACGTTTTGTTCACTAGTTGGTAAACAGTCACTGCACTGAGCTCCCTGCCTATCCTCCAGACCCTGAAGCCATCCCAGCTCCCCACAGTCTGCCACCTTGCAGTCAGCCCCAAACCCTTCTGCAGCTCCCAGGTGACTTTGGTGATGATGGCTTGGTGTCTGGAGATACCAAATGAGGAAGCATATGGATGCCTTTTTGCCCCCAGAACAACATAATTTAGGATTTAAGCCATAAGCAGATAGTGATCAAAAGAGCACATATTTGTTTTCTCAAAATGATGTTTGGCTGCTCTGGCTGCTCTGCGGAGGACATACGTTTGATTCCCAGCACCCACATGTTGGCTAACAACCATCTGTAACTCCAGTTCCAGGGGAACCAATGCCCTCTCTTGCTCTCCGTGGGTACTGTACACTCATAGTGCATATACATACATGAAGACAAAACACCCATATACATAAATAAATTTATCTTTAAAAATGTTACACTATCTGGGGCTGGAGAAATGGCTCATTGGTTAAGAGCACAGATTGTACTTGCAGAGGACCTGGGTTCAATTCCCACCACCCACATGGCGGCTAAGAACCATCTTTAACTCCAGTTCCAGGGGAATCTGACGCCCTCTTCTGACCTCCTCGGCATTGCACAACACGGGTGCACCAACCTACATGCAGACAGTACATTCATACACATAAAAAATAAACAAATAAAAAAAATTTTTTTAAAGAAAAAAATGTTACACTATCAATAAGGAAAAATAAAAATAAAATCAGGAAACTTCAGATTTCTTACCTTCTGAGACCTGTGTGGTCTCTAAATTGCAGATTTGTGTCTTTCTCTCTTCCAAATTAGTGTTTTAAATGAAGGGAAGAGGGAAGAGTCCTGGAGGACCAAGGAGAGGACAGTAACTGGGAGGAGAGGACAAGGGCAGAAAGCATGAGCAAGGAGGCCCCGAATGCAGCAAGTCTTCTGTGGAGCAGGGAGCGGGCGTCCAGTACTGATCACACTCTATTGCATCCTATTAACATGAGATGCACATAACAATTCATCATTGATGCTTAAGTGCTGGGGGTAGGGAAGGAAAGATAATAGGGCTCTGTCCAGTGTCTTCAGCAAAGATTATGTCTTCCCAGCATGTGCTAGGGGGCAGCCAGTCACAGCACCACCCTCCTGAGTAGCCCAGGACTATAAGAGAAAACCATTTTTTTTTTTTTTTTGGTCTTTTCGAGACAGGGTCTCCCTGAAGTCCCAGCTGTCCTGGAACTCACTCTGTAGACCAGGTTGGCCTTGAACTCACAAAGATCCGCCTGCCTCTGCCTCCCAAGTGCTAGGATTAAAGGCGTGCACCACCACGCCCGGCTTGAGAAAAGCATTTTAAATTTTGCATTTCTTGCTATGAAATGAAGGGAGAAGGATCTGGATTGATCTGACTAGAGCAGTTAGGTTATGTGAGGTCATAGACCCAGTGTGCCTGAATAATATGAATTTAAACACTCAAAGCATGACAAAAAAAAAAAAAAAAAAGACTACCAGAAAAGGGAGAGAGATTAAACATGTTTGATGCGTATAAAGTGAATGGCTCAATTCGGATACTGACTAGGGAGGCCACCATAAGACCAAAAGCAGAGAATTTATGAATCTAGTATTTGGTGTAGTGTGTAAGGGAAAGGAGCGGATGGGAAGGAACAAAATTTGTACTCTGAAAACCAAAGCCAGTGATGAAAGAAATTAGAGAGCTGGAGAGGTGGCTCAGCGGTTAAGAGCACTTACTGTTCTTCCAGAGGAGTGAGTTTTTTCACTTCCAGCATCCCAAGGGGGGGTCCAACTACCTGTACCTCCAGATCCAGAGGGTTCAGAGGGTGCAATGTCGCTGGCCTCCATTGGCACAATACTCACATGTGCATACGCTGCAACCAGAACACATCAATTAAAAATAAATCTTTTAAGAACTAATAATAATAATAAATACTTGAAGTAAATAGTAGATACTTATAATGGTGTCCAATGTCGATGGATGGGAAGACTTAATATTGTTAAGATGCTAATATTCCCAAGTTGATATACACATTCAAGGCAACTCTATCAAGTTTCTACTATCAAATTCTACTTGCCTTCTGCAGACATTGATAAAGAACACTTCTGCCGGGCATGGTGCACACCATTTACCTAGCCTTGAGAGGCGAGAGCAGAATCTTTGTGAGTTAAGGCCAGCCGTGGTCTACAGTGAGGTTCAAGACAGCTGGGCTACAGGGAGAACCGTCTCAAAAAGAAAAAAAAAAAAAAAAAAGGAACACTTCTAAGATTCATATGAAAATGGAGAATGGAAAGATGCTCAATGGTTAAGAGCACTGACTGTTCTTGCAGAGGACCAGGATTCTCATCCCAGTACCCACAGGGTGGCAAACAACTGTCCACAACTCCAGTTCCAGGGGACCTAACACTCTCTTCTGACATCCACGGGCACTGCATAACATAGGTGCACTTATACACATGCAGGCAATACACTTACACGCATAAATTAAAAATACTAAAATACTTTAAAAAGTCATATGAGCTGGGAATGGTGGCGCACACCTTTAATCCCAGCACTCAGGAGGCAGAGGCAGGCGGATGTCTGTAAGTTCAAGGCCAGCCTGGTCTACACAGCGAGTTCCAGGCCAGGCCAGCTGGGACTAAAGGGAGACCTTGTCTTAGAAAGACCAAAAAAAAAGTTCATATGAAAATACAAAGAATGCAAAGCAGCAAAAACAATATTGAAAGAGGATAAAGTAAGAAGACTTGTATTTCATGATTTCATAACTGACTAGAAAGCTATACTCACAAAGCTGGTGTGGAATTCACAATGATTGATAGAATAGAATTAGGAGTCTTTAAATGAATCCCTACTCTTACATTTGGCTGACTTTTATTTTACATTTCATTTATTTTGTGTGTGCATGCCGTGGTATCTGTGCATAGGTCAGAGGACAACCTCAGAGAGTCAGTTCTCTCGTCATGTGGTTCCTGTCATCAAGCTTGGTAGCAGGGGTCTTTACACAATGATCCCCTCACTCCAGCCCCCATCAATGGATTTGTAACAAGGGAACCAAGAAAATTCAATGGAAAAGAATAGTATTTTTACCAGGCATGGTTACACACACCTTTAATCCCAGCATTTGGGAGGAAGAGGCAGGTGGATCTCTGTGAGTTTGAAGGCAGCCTGGTCTATAAAGTAAGTTTCAGACTAGCCAGGGCTATATAGTAAGACCCTGTCCAGCTGGGCATGGTGGTGCATGCCTTTAATCCCAGCACTCGGGAGGCAGAGGCAGGTGGATCTCTTTGAGTTCAAGGCCAGCCTGATCTACATGGTGAGTTCCAGGACAGCTGTGGCTACAGGGGGACCATGTCTCAAAAAGATACACACACACACAAAAGACCCTGTCCAAAAAATAAGTGTTTTTAACATGTGGTGTTAGGAAAATTAGATACACACATGCAGAAGAATGAACCCCAGCCCCTTCCTCACACCATAGACAAGAACTTAAGTAGGACCAACAGCCTCAGAGTAAGAGCTTATGCTATGGGAACGCTGGAGGAAAACTCAGTAGCAACACTTCAAGACCTTGGTCAGGGGAAGCCTTTCTAGACAGGACACCAAAAGGCAAGGAAACAGAAACAGAGAGAAGTCAAGGGGTTGTGGAGAAGGTCTTCTTCAAAATAAAGAGGTTGCATTTAAAGGATTTCATCAAGAAAGTATAAAGCAAGGGATGGAAGAGATGGCTCAGTGGTTATGAACACTTCCTCTCATCTAAACAACCAGCAACCACATCAGGCGGCTCACAACAGCCTACAGCTCCAGCTGCAGGGGCTCTGCAGTCCACTTCTGGCCTCTGTGGACATGAGCATATGGCTGGCCTTCACTCACACATGCACATAAATAAATATAAAAACAAATCATTTTAAAAATTGATCTAAGCCAGATGTGGTGGCACAGGCCTGTAATCCCAGCAGAGGCAGGCAGATCTCTCTGGGTTCAAGGCCAGCCTGGTCTATATAGTGAGTTCCAGGACAGCTGGGGCTACAGGGAGACCCTGTCTCAAACACAAACACACAAACACACACACACATACACACACACACACACACACACAATTCATCTAAAAATGAAAGTGTAAAGCAATTCACAGAATGGGAAAATACTTGCAAATGTGTATCTGAAAAGAAAACTGTATCCATAATACATAAATACTTTTTACAATTCAATAATAAAAAAGACAAACCATATAAAAATTGAGCAAAGGATTTGAATAGGCATTTGTCCAAAAAAGTAATACAAATGTGAAAAGATAACTCAATCTAATTAATCATTAGGGAAATACAAGTCAAAACCACAGTGAGATATCAATGCCCATTGACTAAGATGACAAAAACAACAATGAAAAGACAGAAAATAATCATGCTGGAAAGATGGCCTAGCGGTTGGGAGAGCCAACCGCTCTTGCAGAGGACCAGGGTTTGATCCCCAGCACCCACATGGAGGCTGAGAACTGAGAACCGTCTTTGACTCCAGTTCCAGGGGAATCCGATGCCCTCTTCTGACTTCCAAGGTGTTGCACGACACAGGTGCACAAACCTACACGCAGACAGTACATTCATACACATTAAAAAAAAAAAAAAAAGCTAGGCGTGGTGGCGCACGTCTTTAATCCTAGCACTTGGGAGGCAAAGGCAGGCGGATCTTTGTGAGTTCAAGGCCAGCCTGGTCTACAGAGTGAGACCAGGGAGACCCTGTCTCAAAAAGACCAAAAAAATAAATAAACAAATAAAAGACAGAAAATAGCAAGTGTAGGTATGTATGAATGTAATTAGAACACTCAAACAGTCTGGAAGGAGCCTACTATGATATGTTCACTTAAACATTCCATGAGTCCCTCAAAAGGTTAATCATTGTTCCGCAGATTGTTCTTACATTACACCTAGGGAACAATCTGCGGAAGAGGGGGCATGGTAGAATGTAAGGGCTGCGACTGGGGTGAATGGTGAAACTACAGCAATGTAGTCTGGACACTCATTTGATCAACTTGATTGAACAAACAACCCATCACCCCCAACTGGATGGTGGGGCTGTGGGGGTTGGGGCACAACAGCCTGCAGATTGGTTTTGCACAAATGGTGCTTGTACTCATGGATTATCACTTATAGCTAAAAAATGAAAAAAACTGAGAGAAAGATGCAGGACAGTTATGGCAGAATGCATGATCTGGGATGGGGTGGGGGTGGGGGAGAAGGGAAAGGGAAATGTGCCTGAACTGAATTGGAAAATAATGTATGAATTGCACAAAGCATCAATAAAAATAAAAAATAAATAAAAAAATAAAAATAAAAAAAAAAGGTTAATCATAAAGTGCCTCTATGGCCCCAGAAAGAAATTCCTCTCCTAGAGAACTGAAGACCTGTACTCTAACACATGCTTACCCATAAATGTTTGTAGCAGCATGATTTACCACAGGCATTTTTTTTAAACAATCCCAATGTCCATCAAGTGAGGAATGTACAAACAAAACAGTGTTTATCTACACAATGGAATGTATTTGGCCATAAGAAGGAATGAAATTCTGGGCTGGAGAGATGGCCTAGCGGTTAAGAGCACCGACTACTCTTGCAGAGGACCCGGGTCAGACCCGGGTTCAATCCCCAGCACCCACATGGCCGCTGAGAACTGTCTTTAACTCCAGTTCCAGGGGAATCCGACGCCCTCTTCTGACCTCCGCGGCATTGCACTACACAGGTGCACAGACCTGCATGCAGACAGTACATTCATACACATAAAGAATAAAAATTTTTTAAAAAGAAGGAATGAAGTTCTAATGTATGCTACACATGGATGAATTTTGAAATTGTTTTGACAGGTAGAAAGCCTTCCCCAAGCCACGTATGGAATGATTTCATTTATGTGAACTTTCCAGGATTAGGAAACCTACAGAAACAGGAATATTAAGGTTTTCCTAGGATTGCAATGGGGTGGGGGGCTAGGAGAGTAATTGCTAATGGATGTAGGGTTTTCTTTGGGGAGGGGGATGGTAAAATATTCTAAAATTAATTATCATGCTGGTTGTAATCTGTGAAAATAGGTTGCTTTTTTCAGGAATAAAGTGGAAAGATATAGATAAAACAGCAAAATGTTTTAATGCTTTCATAATTTTTTTATTTATTCATTTATTTATGTGTATGAATGTACTGTCTGCATGTAGGTCTGTGCACCCATGTCGTGCAATGCCACGGAGGTCAGAAGAGGGTCTCGGATTCCCCTGGAACTGGAGTTAAAGACAGTTCTCAGCCACCATGTGGGTGCTGGGGATCGAACCCGGGTCCTCTGCAAGAGTAGTTGGCGCTCTTAACCGCTAGGGCATCTCTCCAGTCCAATGCTTTCGTAATTTTTAAAGTTATGAGATTTGGGGCTCAAGAGATGGCTCAGTGGCTAAGAACATTTGCTGCTCTTGCAGAGGACTCAGGTTCAAGTCCCAGCACCCACATCAGGTGGCTCACCACTGTTTGTAATTCCAGCTCCAAGGGTACCTTGAAGAAGGAGACCATCTTCAAGTCTCCAAGACCATATGGTCCACATACATACATGCAGGCATTCACACATAAAATTAAGCAAATCTTTAAAGTTATAAGATGTTAAACAATAATAGCAAAATCTAATTCTAAATGAAACCTCAAATAAACTTCTACAATGTCAAAATTACTACCATTTAATGCACCTAGGAAACTGCTGGAAAAGACATTGTGAGATGTGTAAGCTGGAAATCAGTTAAGGGGTCACAAGGGGGCCATTCTGTTGACGGGCTCAACATCTTCTGGGAGTGAAGGCCCAGGGCTATAAACACCAAGTTGGCTTCAAAGTCACCAACCTCCTAATTCAGCTGCCTGAATGCTGGGGTTAAAATGTGTACCTCCACACCAGGCTACCCCTTTTCTCTAAGTAGGAAGTCACAAAGTCGTGGACTCATAGAATGTGAATCCAGTTGCTTATGAGAACTGAGGGAAATTGTAATTAGCCAGCAAAACTGAGGGACTTTCCCAAGCCTCCTGCCTTTCACAAGATACCTGTAAGGATCCAGAGAGATGACCTGTTTGGTAAAGCTTTTAAAATCCTTGTGACTATATGACTATGGCCCTTGATCTCAATCCAGCTACTTTCTTGATATGATCAAGTAGGTTTAATTTTGCTGAGCCCCATTTCAAAAGGTAAAAGGAAACAGATGGTATTGCTTTGAATAATACAGTCTTTAACCCAATATATCCCAAATTTTTATGAACATGTAACCACACGAACATTTGAGACATACATGTACCATGTCTTGAAAATCTGGTATATATTTCACATTTACATGTGAGTGACTAGCTTAAAACTGCTAGCGGGTCCCAAACTGCACAGCACAGATCGAGTCATGAATGCTAAGACCTGTGCTAGGAGAGAGGGTGGTCCCGGGAAAAGAACACGACAGCAGAAGCCATTCACATGCGTGAAGCAGATGGCGAGTCCTAGACCTCCATCTCGCTCACTGGTGGGGCGTGAGGAGAATATTCTGGGCTTTTGTGCTTATCACAATTTCTCCTGCCTTTCCCATTCTACGGGTGACTAGGGCAGAGATGAAGTCCGCGAAAGGTAGAAGGTAGGGTGGTAAACTTGCCGTTCCCAGTCTGTAACCCCACTTCAGGCCCCAATCACCAGTGGTCTGGGGGTCCCGGAGTCAGAAGGAGTCTGGGAAGCCTGGGAAGCTGTGTCCTGTCACTCCTACCCTCCCCATCTTCTACAGCAGCACACTCTAGCTCCAAAGAACAGGCCTCCTGTTTCTGCTATTGTGGGATATTCTGTCCTCCCAACTGTGATATTTTGGGTCTTTTTGGCAGGAGGTGGGGATGGGCAGGGGTGGAAAGAACCCCGGAATGTTCTCCTACAGACATCTGGTGCTAGGATTTTGCTGGCTCTAGGGACGTCACTATAAACCCACTAACACTAATTGCTTTCATGTCTGCTTCCATTTCTAGTGGGAATAAAATGCCTCTCTGGCATTAATGGAAAGTGAAATGTCCGTGTGCTGCTTATTTGCCATGTTACATAATGGTTCCTGCATCTCCTCTCCTCCCCCAGCCCTGCCCTGATGCTAGTGAAGGACATCTTATCCAAAGCCCTGAAGGGCTCCATACGCACAGGAGAATAGGGCTGCAGAAGGGCGCCCTCCTACCGCCAAGGACTTTGGACTCCATCCTTGCCTACACGGATGAGAAGGGAGAAGGGAAAGGGAGGAGGAAGAGGGGAGAGGGAGAGAAAGACCCTCTTTTGTTTTAAATTCATGCTTCCAGGAGTATCTGTCTAGCCTTATTTGATGTTAAATACAAAAGATAGAGTAGTTTACTGATTCTCCAACTTCCAAATTCAGCTGCCTCAGGGAAGAAGGGGGAATAACCAGTTCAGCTGGAATTGAGGTTTAAGAAGATGGACTATCAGCTCACTGGGCTTAATATTAGGATCCTGGGGAAGACTTCACCATCACTTCTGTTCCAGTTGACTGCCTTGTGTTAGGTCTTTACACAAAAAGTGATGACCGTGCAGAGACCCCCCCCCAAACATCTCCCCCTTCTCACCGCAATAAGGCCTCCCTTTCTCTAGTAATATAACTGCTCATTTTCAGCTGCCAAAAATAGAAACATTTCCCAGTTTCCTTCCCAATAAAAGATGGTCATGTGACAAAATTCTCACCATTTGGTGAGAGTGACATGAAATTTCTCATGGTGCAACTCTCCAAATCCACCTTTTGCTTTTATGGACACAACCAGGGATACCACCATATTGAACCCACTAGGATACTGTAACAAGACAGGATCTTGATCCCAGATGTTACAGGGTCACCTCTCATACTGCTTTTCAGGGAAGGGGACTGCAGTGCATGAGAGAAATGGGTTTGGGGTCAGACTTACATGAGCTGAAGTTGTATGCTTCTCTGTTGACAAGTGGACACTCTTGAAATAGATGGCCCTAGCATTTGGCTTTCTTGTTCTTCCTGCCTTCCATCCCCAGTGAAAATTCTTCAACTTCCTAACTCCCAAACTGTAGAGACTGGATCTCATGGCTTTATTCAGTCCCCATGTCCCTCTATTTACTGCTGTTTCTGGGCTGGGCACCTCCAGAACAGCTCCTTGACCAGAGCAGCTATGGCAGTTAGAATAAAGGATCATATTAAAACAAAGCCCTAGCCAGGCGTGGTGGCACATGCCTGTAACCCCAGCAACTTGGGAGGCAGAGACAGGCGGATCTCGGAGTTCAAGGACAGCCTGGTCTTCATAGTGAGTTCCAGGCCAGCTGGGGCTACAGGAAGAGGCTATCTCAAAACCTTTGTCAACGTCTGTTTGCCATGCCTTTGAGGCATCCTGTTACAATGGCCAAGAAAACTGTCTTAACTTAGATTCAAAATCATCCTCAAAGCCAAGACTGGATTTTTGTATAAATACCACCTTTTCCCCATCTCTGAGGTTGTTAGATAACAAGCTCTGGGGGGGAAACTGAGATCAAACTGGGGCTCAGAGGATTAACTATTACAACAGGACTTGGTTGAATACATTTTCCTAAGTCCCTGGATTTCATCAGTAGAGAATTGCAAAACTGAGTCCTTTGTTTAACATAGCTGGTGATGAAATAAGCAGGGTGGCTCCAGCTCCACGCTCCTCTCCGCGCTCACCCAACTGACTTTTAGAGATTGCTCAACCAATGAGCAGAAGGCCAAATCTCTCCTCCTGGGGCAGCTCCCGGAGGACAGGAATGCTTGGCTTGGCTCCCAGGGAGAAAAAAAAAAAAACCAACTCTGAGCTGCCAAAGGTATGTCCCCTTCCATGCTGAACACTGCAGAAGAGAAGGCAGGCAGCCCTGTCAAGTGGCATTTGTCCTCCATGTGGCGAGTGCTGTATGAAATGACATATTCTGTCCCCAGCTCAGGAAATAACAGCCCGATCAGAATACAATGCAAACTTGGGCCAGGCTGAGGTGGGCAGAGGTTAATATCCTTTCCATCTGAGGACAGGACCCAGTTCCAACTGTCTTGTTTTGACTAATTAGACTTAATACACAACATAGCAAGTGCCTTAGTTTGGGTGGAGAGACAAAAGCTTCTCCCTGGCTCTTCCCTGTGATATCAAGTGGAGTTTGATGAGAAGAACATACGGCTCCACAAATGGCCATCATCACAAGGGAACAGTAGGGGTTTTTTTGTTTGTTTTGTTTTGTTTTCTATTACTCCGCTGTTCGTGAGGCCCTCCCCATGTAACCTGACAGGGAGAAAAGATGGAACAGTTGTGTGAAGGAGCTAGGGTGAACTAAAGGAAAGTAGGCCAGTGGGTCGAAATAAAATCCAGCCACAAGCAAACAAAAGATCTAATAAACAAGAGATAATCTGATGCCCAGCCCAGCTCCTGGGCCTCCCTCCTCAGGAGCTTTACTAACGGCTGCTATTTCTCAGACTCACCTGGTGAGCAGCCTCTGTAAAGGGAATGTTCTATTTATTTGCTTCTAAATTGATTTATCTTGGAATAACTTGATTGTTTTTAGAGAAATGACACTTTCTCAGTTTGTTCTTTGGGCTGTTTGTTTGTTGTTTGTGTGTAGGCTGTATCTCCCTGTAGCCCCAGATAGCCTGGAACTTGCTATGTAAATGAGACTGGCATCCATCTCACAGAGAATCACCAGCCTCTGCCTCCCCAAATGCTGGGATTAAAAGTCTGTGGTATTATGTCTGGCTCGTTTTGGTCTTGTTTTTGTTTTGATATATATATAGGTATGTGTGTGGTGTGCATGCGTGCATGCGTGCGTGTTAAGCAATGCAGGCAAATCTGAGGAAAACAGAAGTAGTCTCCAAACTCCCAAATTCTTACTTAATTGTAATTTCACTCACTTGTTTGTTCACAGACACTAGAAAGATGGAGAGATTCATGAGTGGAAGCAATTTTAAAGGGAGTTTATGACATTTTTTTTTTCCTGTAGTGAAGAGGTGTCAGTTTTTGGAACTTAAACCAGCAAGAAACCAACATGAAAAGAATTCACTGGATTTCTAAAATGATGTAGGGTCAGAATGTCCAACCTGTGGTCTGCAGGCTATATGTGGTTCCCAGGATAGCTATGAAGGGGCTCAAAAAAATCTGTAGAGGACAATGTCATGTCTCAATGTCAACAGGTTAGATTCCCTTACACCAGACTTTCAGCGTTTTCTAAACTGGTGGGAGTGGGGTGGGGACAGGGAATGAAGAGCCCCAGTGACTGGAAAATGTTTTCCCGGGCACTCTAGGAAGATGCCTGGCCTGGAGATAAGTGTAGCAAGCTACGCTGGAATCTGCATTCTGAGAGTGCAGGGCCCCTGGCTCTAGCAACAGAATGGGTGTTTAGATGGCTTATCTGCCATTTTCAGGAATAAGCCTCTCTCTGGTGCTTGGTAAATCCTTATAGCAAGGACAACAGAAAAGAAGGGGAATAAATCACCCCTATAAGCTGGAGGAGAGAAGTGGAGAGTAATTTACAAGCTCAGATCAGCTTCATGAGTCTCAGGCTAGACAGCATAGGCCTGGCCCGTTCAGATGGAAGAAAAGAAACAAAAGGAGGAAGAGGAGGAGGAAGGCAGGGAAGAGAGACCCGACTCATAAAGCTGACTGAGCACCAAAGCCTTCCCTATCTTACTCCCAACCCCAACTTCCCCCGTCCTTTGACAATGACAGCAAAGTGAAGCTGAACTCAAGGCACAGTGAGAAAACGTTGAACATCCCCAGGAACCCTGACAAAAATCACATGGTTAAAGCTAACTTCTCCCTAGAAGAAACCAGGGTCCTACGAGGAGCCAAGCACACATGTAGCCCCATGAGTTCCTGGTCACCTTCCAGGGCAACTTAGACTGGTGGGGAATAGAAGGCTCAGACAAAAATGTCAGTTGTGAAAACAGAATGCTGTAAGCCTGGCAGGACCCGCCCATAGCAGCTGGCCTGCCCCCTTTGCATGATGGATGCATCGTGGCCATTTTTAACCAGCTGAACTCACAGCATCAAAGGAAGGACTCCTTCCAGGGCCACCGGCCTCACGAAGGTGTTAACAGAGTCTGGGACAGGACCCAGATACCAGTGTAGAATGGCAGCTCGGAATGTACTGATGAGGCAGGTTCAAGCCTTTCTACAGCCAACATCAAGAACATTTCCTGTGAGAGGGTTAGGTGAAGCCTGGACTTCAAGGGCCATGTGAGGATCTCAGGGCCGTGGCATCAGAGGGCCTATTTCAACTTCAAGCTTTGCTAATTGCCGCTAACAAACTTTTCAACAGTTTTGGTATCTGTTTCCTAATCTCTTAGGTGAAGAGACTGAGAGCAGCTGCTTTAAAACTACTTCAGGGATTAAAAGACCCATGGGACTAGAGAGATGGCTCAGTGGTTAAGATCACTGGCTCTTCTTGCAGAGGATCCATGTTCAATTCCCAGCACCAAACTGTGGCTAATAACCACCCATAACTCCAGTTCCAGGGGATCCATTGCCCTCTTTTGGCCTCTGCAGGCATTGCACACATGTGGTGCACTTACATACATGCAGGCAATACACATAAAATAAAAATAATATATTAAATATATTTTTTTAAAAGATGACCTATACACAGGGTAAGAGCAGTTTGAGCACTCAGCCCCAGCTCAACTATTAGCTACAGCCATAACAGGACCCCTGCTAGAGTTTGGATGCTGAAAAGCCCCCTGTGTCAAAGGCTTGGTCCCTAGCTGGAGCCTAGTAAAGGCTTTCCTATTATCAGGTGCTTATCCATGAAGGGGCCAGTGGGACCCTAAGCTCTCCTCTTCCTCCCTCATTCACCCTCAGACATGTGATGGAAGACTTTGCTTTGTGTTTCCCATTGTGATGTACTGCCTCACCAGAGGCCCAAAAGTAACAGGGCCAGTCCATGACAGACTGGAACCCCAAACGAAGTGAGCCCACATCCGGCTGATCTTCTGTGTGTGGAGTATCACAGGTATTTGTTACAGTAATAGAAAGCATAGGAAGCTTACCGACATAACCACTTAACATATAAGTAGTATAAGCTGATTTCTATTCCTCTGAGATTCAGAGTTGAAGCCTTGCCCCCCAGTGACACAAAATGTGACTGTTTAGAAATGGGTTCTTTAAGGGGATGACTAGGTTAAGATGAGCTCACTGGGGTTGGCCCTAATCTAGTGTGACTGGTATGCCTAGTAAAAGAAGAGTTAAAGACACTGTGGGAAGACCATGGAGGATACAACCAAAGACCCATCTATAGGCCAAAGAGAGAGACAGGTCTCAGAAGAAACCAACGTGGGGACACTTTGGTCTTGGCCTTCAGCCCTGAAAACTATGAGATGATGAATTTCTGTTGCTTAAGCCACCCAACCTGAGGGGTTTTGTTATAGCAGCTCATGCATACTAATACAGTCAGTATGGAGCAGGGTGAAAGCCAGGGTCATTGCCGATAGGTGAGATAGATCCAGGAATTCTCATTATCTGTGCCTCTTGGTCTTCCCCACCCAGACCCAACCTGGCCTTGGGCTACACAAAGGTTTGATCAACCTGGCCTTGGGCATGCTACACAAGTGTTTGATCAACCTGGCCTTGGGCTACACAAGTTTGATCAACCCCTGAGTTACATACAGCCCCAGCCGCCCCATACTCAGTCTTATTCTAGTGATATTGACTAGAGAGAACCAGTCCTGGACTACAGGGCTCCCCTGTTCTGCCTTCCCTTCTGGGTTTATACAGTTCAGGGCTCTGGATGCTTGGAGTACTTCCTGCCCCTTGCTGTGAAGCTGTAATGTCTAAATACAGTGTGTGTGTGTGTGTGTGTGTGTGTGTGTGTGTGTGTGTGTGTGTGGTTCCTGAGAGCAAAGCCATCATCAGACCTGCATCTGAGAAGCCCTTGGGGACCTAGCTGCTTCAGAGAGTATGTGTTTTTGAGGGCTATGACAGGGTGGCCATGTCAATAAGCAGGGTCATGTTTGCTCAGCACTGTTCAGGCTTGAAATGTATTTGTGGGAATCCCAAAGGCATCTGATCTGAGAATGGAGTTTACCTAGGACCTCAAATCAACCCAGACAGAGCGCTGATACTTTAGCTCTGCCATCCTGTCCAGCTTTGTTAACCCATGCCCTAGAAGTCTGTCCCTGAGACTCATGTGTCAGTAGTACCTAGTGTAAGTCCTCATTTTGAACCACCTTCAGTATTTGGTGGAATTTCTGCCCACAGTGTTCCAACGCTTCGTGCTTTAGTGGGGAGCAGGAAGAAAGAATAGAGGGGATCTGTCAGTCTGATGGGGTCGGGGAGGGAGAAGGGAGCTGAAGACCTGCCTCACCAGTTAAGAGCACTTGCAAAGGACCAGGATTTAGTTCCCAGCACCCACATGGCGGCTAACAATTGTCTGTAATTTCAGTTCCAGGGGATCCAACACCCTTCTGACCTCCATGGGCATTGCGGGACACAAGTGCACTTACATGCATGCAGGCAAAACACTCACATACATAAAATAATAAAGGCACAAAAATTTAAAAGTCTGCCAGGAGACAGACAGCATGGACACGGCACCAACTGCCTGTCACTGGCGACAGCATGGACATGGCACCAACTGCCTGTCACTGGCCCACGGTCCGCTCCTGCCACCCAGCACTGGCACCGGCATCTCAAGTGACAAGCACCTAACAATCATTCCTCATTCAAAGGGGACTCAAAAGAAGGGGTGTGATCTAAGAAAAGCCAATAAAATCCACTCTAATGGATGGCACCCACATGGCTATTTGGCCCCAGGGAGAGAGTGGGCTCCCCACTGAGTCTGGGTCAGTCCAGAACTCTCCTCCATTACGGTAAGCCACAGGCGATGCAGGCTGAAAGGAAAGGGGATTCTTTACCCAAAATGGGGAGTAAACACACCTGAAGCCTGCATTGACCCTTCCCTCCAAGCCTGTCCCAGCTACCAGCCCCAGGGCCATCAGACAGCCAAGCTGCCTCCTCAGACACACCTACATGCAAAGCCAACACAGCAAAGGCAACACAAACAACCTAGCAGATGGGATCCCAGGCTCTTCCAAGCAAACCAGGTTCATGTGCAGAGCTCAGTCTGGTTCTATCGTCTGCACACATTATCAGGACCAGCAGACCCCTTGGAAATTACATAACACAAAGATGCTGCTCTAAGAGGTGAATATAAAATGCACGTGATGGCCAGGCCCGGCAGTTCTCCCAGAAACCAGGATTCTGGGGATGATGTTTACCATGTACAGTTACCTCGCTTCACCTCAGAGATAAGAGCTTGCTCATAGCAGCCCTTCTAAGGCTGGCTTCTATCTACCACTGTAAGAGCTGCTTCAGAGCAGGCTGTTCCCTTCCCTAGTTTGGCTACATGGTACTAAAGTACCTCTAGGGGCTGGAGAGATGGCCTAGCGGTTAAGAGCGCCAACTGCTCTTGCAGAGGACCCGGGTTCGATCCCCAGCACCCACATGGCGGCTGAGAACCGTCCGTAACTCCAATTCCAGGAGAACTCCAGTTCCAGGGGAATCCGACGCCCTCTTCTGACCTCCGTCGCATTGCACGACACAGGTGCACAAACCTACATGCAGACAGTACATTCATACACATAAAATAAATAAATAAAAATTGTAAAAAAAGTTATTGTACTTATAAAAAAAAGAATAAATAAAGTACTTATAATTACCACACTGAGTACCCTAGGGAAACCAGAGGGTAAAAACACATACACATGTACACACAGACACGTATACACATGTACATACACACAAACACACACACACAGATACACATACAAACACACATACACTGATAATAATAATAAAATAAAAATTTATCACACCTTTAGTAAGTCCCAGCACTGAGAAGACAGAGGCAGGTGGATCGCTATGAGATCAAGGCCAGTCTGGTCTACACAGCAAGTTCCAGGCCAGCTGGGGCTACCAGGATCACCTGTCTCAAAATAAAATCTTACACAGAATAGTTCTAAGCACTCAACTTTCCTTGTGTCCTTCTGGAGACTATCTTTCCCCTCCTCCATCTTTTCCAGGAGTTGAGCACCCAGGCTTCCTGTGGCATTGCTCTAGGCATGCTTTACTGTGGAAAACTCGACCTTTCTCTGCCATCCTGTTTGCCCTTCCACGGAGTCCCTTCTCTGAAGCAGGGACCCTGTTCCCTCAATGGATCCCTGTGGCCAAAGATAGCACTGAACCCTATACATACTGTACTCTTTCTTCTGCACATGTATCATATCCCTAATGAAGTTTAATCCATAAATTGGGCACCAGATGGGGTGGGCACACTGGACAGAGGGGTGAGTCATACCTAGGGTGGTGCAGAGAGGGATAGCATGAGATTTCATCGCGTTTATCAGAATGGTGTGCAATTTAAAACATCACGCTTATTCCTGGAATTTTCTGTATATTTTTGAGCTGCAGCTGACTAAAGATGATTACAAGTCTAGATTGGGTGGTAGGGGGTGGAGGGCTATGATACTGGAGAGCTCTCTGGTACTTCGCGCTTGGATATTTCTTAAGGTATGTGTGTGACTGTGTGAATATATGTATATGCACAATGTGGATGCCTGGTCCCTGTGGAGGCCAGGAAAGGGTACCAGATCCCCTGGAACTGTGGTCACAGATGGTTGTCAGCCATTATGTGGGTCCTGGGAACTGAACGTAGGTGTTCTGCAAGAGAAGCAAGTGCTTTTAACCACTGAGCCATCTGTCCAGCCCCAGATATCAAAGAACCTGATAATTGCTCAATGGTCCAAGAGATTGAGTTCAGCTTGGAGAGCAAAATTCGGAGACTTAGGGCCAAGATACAAGTACTAGTGCTGTTCGCCCACTCTGCCCATGCCACTGGTACAGACAGCATAGCTGATGGGGGAGGGGAGCTCACTGCTTCACACACCTGTCACACAAAGACCCAGGACAATGTGAAGCCCCAAATGGGAACAAGGCCAGGAACAGCTCTCACAATTGCAGCAGGAAAAGAATTGCCAGAACACGTTCCTTTCAGCCACAGCATGGATGCAACACTAGTTGTCGAGTCATCATTTAAACAATAACAGACATCTGGATTCAGAGCTTGCTGAGATGCATTAAGCTGAGAGTGTAACATGCTGTGTGACATCTTCAGTGTAGAACACATCACACACACACACACACACACACACACCCCCCACCATCACACACCATTCACACACATACTGCACACACCATCCAGATATATACACACGCCATCTATACAACATCTACACACACCACACTCACACACTCATACACACTATACAAACCCATACACACCCATACACAGACATACACACACACACATACACCACCAACACACACCATTCACACATATACTGCACATACCATCCAGGTATATACACACACACACCATCCACACAACATCACACACCACACTCACACGCTCATACACACTATACATACCCATACACACACACGCACACACACATATTCTGGAAAACAGCCTCTTTTCTCAACCCATGGGAGGATTTCCTAGCAATGTGTAGCAGTCATAGTAGGAAACAAAAGCAATGTGAGAGAAGAGGCTAAAAGCTGAATTCCTTGGGTCTCTCCTCTTTAAAAAAAAAAAACAAATAAAAATAAAAAAACAAAAACAAGGGGGCTGGAGAGACGGCCTAGCGGTTAAGAGCTCTGACCACTCTTACAGAGGACCCGGGTTCGATCTCCAGCACCCACATGGCGGCTAAGAACCGTCTGAAACTCCAATTCCAGGAGAACTCCAGTTCCAGGGGAATCCGATACCCTCTTCTGACCTCCGCAGCATTGCACGACACGGGTGCACAGACTTGCATGCAGACAGTACATTCATACACATACAAAAATAAATAAAATTAATAAAAAAATTAAACTTTAAAAACAAAAACAAAAACCCCTATATTTTAAAATTATTTTTATTTATTTTTATTTTATGAGTGTTTTGAGTGCATTAAGATACCATGTTTGTGCAGTGCCTGAGAGGCCAGAAGAGGGCTTCAGATGCCCTAGAACTGAAGTTTCTGATGGTTGTTAGCTGCCATATGGGTGCTGGGAACAAATCTAGGTCCTTTGTAAGAGCAGCCAGTGCTCTTAACTGCAGAGCCATCTCTCTAGCCTGGTTTCTCTTGTTAAACCTGGGAGGAAGGTGTTAACTTGCAGGTAAGAAGAACAAAAGGTATCCAGCTTACCTGAACTGGCTTTAGCCCTAGACCAGAACTAGAGTTGTTGGAAGCCAGCCATTTTCCTATCCAGTTAAACCTTACACCAAATCCCCCAAAGGGGACAGGCAAGACCAATCCACAATGAGAAGAGGAATGGGCCAAAATTTAAAACTAAAGGCTGGACATGGACGAGGCAGCTGTTTGGGGGAGAGGGTAGCTAACTGTCTCACTCTCTTTAGATGTGAAACCTCAACCCAGACAGACGGGCTAGACTAGGTCCTTTTGCAGAATACACAGCCACCAGGGATGAGTCTCCTTTCATGGAAGAAGGCTTGTTTTATTTCCCCAGACTTGGGGTTTCCCATCTTTTCCTCAACAGAATGGATCCAGTCATGTAGCCCTGACATCACAGAAACAATGAATGTGGGGGTCTGAAAGGTGGCACCCAGGAGATTGTTCAGAATTTCAGAATTCAGGGCTGGGCTACCACTGTAAGGAATCTTCAAGGACAGTATTAGTTTCACCTGTCCATCTGCTCCTTATTTTTAATTTATATTCTTCACTTAGAATTGTAAGATGTTAAAGCTGATGATGGAATCTTAGAAATCTAGCGGGCTGGTACTCATGTCAGAGTCACAGATCCAGCAGGGATCCATGACCCCAGCCACACACCTGGCCAAATAGCAGGGCGGCGATGGAGACTCCAGTCTCCTGAGCACAGGCCTAGCAAGGACCTCCTGTCACCCCAGAAAAGGTCCCTGAGCCCTGTTCACTAAGGCCATCAATAATGCAAAGCCCTAGGAGGAAGCCAAGCAGGTGTGGCAGCTGACAGGCATTCAAAATGTACCCAACTGTTCCTTTTGGGTTTCCTGGTCAGACCCCCCAGTGTGGGCACCCCTGCAGGTGGTTCCAGGCTTTCTGATTGTTTTTAAGTTCCTAACTAGTGGAGGGCTTTGCATGGAGAAAAGGCAGCAGCTGTTCTTGGGCAAGTCTTGGCTGCCATGTTGGACTTCCACTGCACTTCCTGCTGAAGAAAGAATGTGGTGAGAAAGGCAGGTGCCAATATGAAAAAATGGTAAGCCTCAAGCCAGGAGAAGGCAGTGAGGTAAGCCTCAAGCCAGGAGAAGACAGTGAGGTAAGCCTCAAGCCAGGAGAGGACAATGAGGTAAGATCAACCCAGGAGGAGACAGTGAGGGTTACTGAAAATGCTTGAGACCTGGAGTCAAGACTCCAAGGAAGAGGCTGGAGAGATGGCTAGCCTTGGGAGCACTGGCTGCTCTTCCAGAGGATCCAGGTTCAATTCCCAGTACCCACATGGCAGCTAGCAACCATCCCAAACTGCAGTTATAGTGGATACGATGCTCTCTTCTGGCTTCCAGGGGGAGCTGCATGATGTGGGTGCACTTGCGTGCATGTAGGCACACATATAAAATAAAAACAAAAAATATTTGTTAAAAACGATTCCAAGAAAGAAGTATACTTTTGAAGTTCTTACTCTTCCCTGGAGGAAGGATGCCGAACAGAGCAACCCAGCCTTCTTTCTCCTAGCCACACCTCTCCTCCCAAAGTACTGACAGAGACCAGTAACACCTGATGTCCCGACAGGGTGTCGCAGATGGACCACGTCTCGCTCTGCACAGCCCTCACTGGCCTCTCTCATCTACACTGTAGCATGAGCTGATGCCCCTCTTCCACCTCTGCCAACTGTGAAGCTAGGGCCAGGCCCAATCTCTTGAAACAAGACATCGTATTCTGTCCCTCCTCAGCTGTCAACTCTCTGAGCCCATGTAACATGGAACCCCAAAGCTTTTTTTAAAAAAATATAAATCTTTTTTTATTTTATTTTATTTATTTTTGTATGTGTATGAATGTACTGTCTGCATGTAGGTCTGTGCACCCGTGTCGTGCAATGCCTTGGAGGTCAGAAGAGGGCGTAGGATTCCCCTGGAACTGGAGTTCTCCTGGAATCGCAGTTAGACGGTTCTCAGCCGCCATGTGGGTGCTGGGGATTGAACCCAGGTCCTCTGCAAGAGCAGTTGGCGCTCTTAACCACTAGGCCATCTCTCCAGCCCAGGAGAGATCTTTACTGTGGCTTTTTTAGGGCTACCAGCTGCCCCGGTCACCCACAGTCCTATGTCACCATTCCTCTGCCTTCTCCCTCTGGTCACCTTGCTAGAGTGGATCTGCAGCTCTGCTCTGGTGGCCTTCGATCCGACTGTGGCTTCCCTCCGGGCCTGCTACCCCCTCCCTCACTGGCCTCACATCTCTACCCACCCTGTGAAAGCCATGGTTGCCCTAATCCCCGCACGGCCACAGTGCTCCCTATGATCCTCCCTTCTTTCCTGCACGGCTTTTGGTCTGGAGCAGAAGGAAGGTGACCCTCTTTTAGTGTGTCTTGGAAGGTGTGTAAGCTCCATGTAGGCAGGACTTGGTCTGTTTGGGGGCGGTAGCTGGCTCAGAGAAGAGACTTAGAAGTTGTTTTCTGTGTGTATGGAACCACTACCATGCCAGGAACAACAAAACAAAACCAAACCACAACAATATGGCTTCCAGTAGAAGGAAACACATGGCCAGTGGCCTCTCTGGCTTTTTGTATGCACGGATTTGGGTCTAAATATATATCCTCCTACTTCCCAAGAGGTGACAACCAAGCCTCAGGACATCTTTCAAAGGAGTTGGGCAGGTGTGCTGGATTGTTTAGTTGTCAACACCCAGGTTGAAGGAGCCTCAACTGGGGAAATGCCTCCATTGGACTAGCCTGTGGCCACGTCTGCGGGGTATTTTCTAGATGGTTGAATAATGCAGGGAGGGCCCAGCCCATTGTGGGCTGTGCCAACCCTAGGCACATTGTTCTGTACTGTACAAGAAAGCAGGCTGAGCATGGACCAGGGGAGCAAGTCAGTAAGCAGCATTCCTCCATGGCCTGTGCTTTAGTTCCTGCCTCCAGGTTCCTGCCTCCAGGTTCCTGCCTCCAGGTTCCTACCTTGGGCTCCCTCAGTGATGAACTGTGACCCAGGAGATGTGAGCCAAATAAACCCTTTCCTCCCCAAGTTGGTATTGGTCAGAGTGTTTTGTCACAGCAATGGAAGGCAAACTAAGACAGTGGGCGACAGAGAACATGGAAACAGCTGTCTACTTTCCAGGGATAGGGGCTGGGCTTGTGTTAGGGTACTCATACTCTCCTCAGACTTCAAGAATTGTCTGGATTCTTGGCTGGAGAGATGGCTCAGCAGTTACGAGTACTGGCCATTCTTGCAGACGACCCAGATTCAATTCCCAGCACCCAACAGGGAATGTGATACCCTCTTCTGACCTCCAAAGGCATTGCACGACACAAGTGCACTTATATACATTCATACGCGTAAAATAATATTTCTTTTAAAAAAGAATCATACAGATGGGGCATCGTCTCAGAGAAGAACCCATATCCAGGACCTCCCACAGCCTGCCAGCTTGAGGGTGGACCACTCCGGGAGTTGGGAGTGGAAGGGAAGAGCAGGAGTATGGATGAACCCGCAGGACTGTGCGTCCTCCTAGCACACTTGAATTTGCCGTGGATAGGAGCCCAAAGAGCGGCTGTCTCTTTTCAAGGCTCTAGAATACATGTTGCTGGGCATTTGGCTTATCAGGACGTTGAGTCATACAGCAAGCTGATGGCTCGGCTTCAACAAAGGACTGATTTTTTCCGAGACTTTGAGGGGAAGTAGGCATGGGCACGCTCCTCCTTCGTGTGGGACTGTAATGTCTCACCAGAACAAGCCTGCAATGTGTTTCGAGGCTTTTTTTTCTTAATTCCATTCTTAGTAATTGTACTTGAAAAAATTGACTCTAAACAGGATGTCATAAATCAAACAAAGCTATATGAAAATATATTTATCTATGAACTACTTATAACATGGAAGAAAGGGTGAAAACAACCTAAGCAGCTGAAAACAGGAATGATGATGGAAATAAAATGCTTAGCCGGGTGCCTGACACTGAGCGAAGGGGGTAAGGGTCGCATGCATATTCACACCGCTACCTCCACCTATATTTTCAGAAAACCTCCATCTATCTTCACCTTTCTCCACTACTCCAACCCTTGCAATTAACAGTCGCATAAAAGCCATGCGCCACCACTGGCTCTTTCCCTCAACCCTGTGCACTGGGAAGTCTTGATCTTTGTTGTTCGTTAGCCTCCTTTATGAAAAGCAGATGACGAGCACATCCCCTAACTCAACTGCCATTTGTTTTGTGTTGCTGCCATCATTTTAGCATCTGTGGTTTGTGTGTTGTTTAAGTTTGGAGGGCAAGGGCTTAGGAAGCCCAGCCTGGCCAGCAATGGCCTTGAACTTCTGATCTTCCTGTCTCAACATCCGGAGTGCTGAGATGACAGGGTGTGCCACTGTGCCCCATTCATGCAGTGCTGAGGATAGAACCCAGGGCTTTCTGGGTGCTCAGCAAGCACTCTACTGTCTGAGCTCTCCCCACATTATGTGAGCCCCAGCAAAGATCAACATTACATCAGTAACTGCCCAGAAGCCAGAGCTGTCTACAGAGGTTGCCCAGTGAGGGGCCAAAAGGGTTTTCTGGACAAAAACAGCCTTTCTCCAGGGCTGTCAATCAAACATACACCTCAAGCTGTGATGGAAAGGACCAGGGCCAAGCAGACAGGGGCCCAAATCTAAAATCCTATAATTCCTGCAAAGAGAAATATACCTAGGGAAAGAGAAAGAGAAATCAATAGAAAACTAGGGGTTGGTTAGGACGAGTCCCCCTTTTCACCTTCATACACACACACACACACACACACACACACACACACACATACCATGCACCAATTCACAGATGTACATGCACAAATACACATATATGTGCTCTCTGTTGTCCCTCATCATATACCCTTCTCTAACTTAGGTGCCATTCAGTCCTGAGGCCCCTGTGACAATGAAGTGATGTTCTCTCCTATGATGAGGTGAAAATCCCCAAATGACAGAGAGGTCCACGCAGCACAAGTTGCCTGGCTGGGCTTTTGAGAGTGACAAGATGAACTAGGCCAATTATGTGCATGCCTTTAATCCCAGCACTAGGGGAAACAGAGGCAGGTGGATCTCTGTCAGCTCAAAGCTAGCCTGCTCTACATAGTGAGTTCTAAGTGAGCCAGGGCTACACAGTGAGACCCAGTTTTTATTTATTATTTTTTATGTGTGTACTGTCTCCATGTAGGTAGGTGCACCCGTGTCGTGCAATCCTGTGGAGGTCAGAAGAGGGCATCGGATTCCCCTGGAACTGGAATTAAAGACGGTTCTCAGCCACCATGTGGGTGCTGGGAATCGAACCCGGGTTCTCTGCAAGAGCGGTAGGTGCTCTTAAGTGCTGAGCCTTCTCTCCAGCCCCAGGAGACCCAGTTTTAAAACTAAACATTAGAGAGAGAGAGAGAGAGAGAGAGAGAAAATATGACCCTGTAGGTACAAAGAATAACATGCTAGAAGGAACACACACCCTGCCAAGGAGGAAAAGGAGCTTCACCAAGTGACACTTAAGAGTCCCCAAGCTGCTCCATGGGCACCTCCATTCCCTCTCCAGCTTTGGTCCCAGCCACTGCCCAATCCAACCTTTCCTTGTATATTCTACTTCCCTACTTACTTATAATTTACTTTAAACAGTGCCTTGATAACACAGTACACAGTTCCCAGAAAGCAGACATACCTATGTCTCTACACGGCAACACTTTGCAAGTAAGTCACTAGCTCTTTAAGGTCAAGGAGAAGGAAAGAGGAAGAAGAAAAGAAAGAGAAAGGAAGCCTGCGTTCTTTTAGACTCAGATCATTTCCATCTGGGTCGGAAGCCTGCGCTCACCCAGATATGGAGACAGGTTTGCTTAAACAAAAGGCTTTCCTGAAAGCTGCAGGAACCAGAGGGCAGGACTTCTCAGCATGAGGTTTCTCTTAGTGAATGGGAGGAGCCCTGGTGGGATGCCTGCCTTGGCCTGGTTTAATAAATGCTGGACCTTAGCAAAAGCAAGGTAGGCTTTGCCTGACTTGTGTGACTGGAGGGCTCATAGGAGGCACTATTTTTTTTTTTCTTTTTTATTTTTTGGTCTTTTCGAGACAGGGTCTTTATTTATTTATTTATTTATTTTTATTTTATGTGTATGACTGTTATGCCTGCATGTAAGTGCACCTGTGTTACACAGTGCCCAAGGAGGACAGAAGAGGGTGTCAGATACCCTGGAACTGGAGTTATAGACATGGAGTTAGTAGTCACCATGTGGGTGCTGAGATTTGAACCCATGTCTTCTGTAAGAACAGCAAGTGCTCTTAACCTCTGAGCCACCCTTCCAGCTCCAGGCAGCACTCTTTTCAACCTGGGTGCTGTAACTGGCCATTTCCTCTATAGCCATTGTCATTTTAGATACTCTAGGTAGGAAGGCATGCCCAGCAATGAACATGGCACTTGAGGGTGCCACACATTCAAGGGTGCTGGAGATACCCCTATAGCTGTTTGACAGGACACGTTCATGAAAATCAACCAATGTAACTATGAAAGTCTGTTTCACTTCCAAGATAAAGAGAAAGAAATCCCAGGCAGAATTATTTTTGAGATTAAATATAAGGTGTGTCATACCACCTGACTACCTGGTTTGGAGAAAATGGCATGCAAATGTTAGAACCAGGGTTGAGGTGTGGCTCTGTGGTAGAGCGTCTACCTAGAATCCAGTGAGGAGATGGAAGGTGTGACTAAGTGGTACAGCACTTGTTTAGAATCCATCATTGAAGGACTAGGGGCATGACTCTGTGATGGAATGCTTGCTCAGCAAAGGCGAGGCTTCGGGTTCTATCGCCAGCACTTCAAAAAACAAACAACCCCCCCACACACACACCCAATCTCTCTTGCAGTGTTCAGTTGAGACCAGATTCCTCTTGACAGGTAGAACTCACACATGGGCATACCTGGGAAACAGAATAGCTGGTCTGTGTATTGAGCACTTCAAATATGCAAGGCAGGCAGGTGGCTCCTCACCTCCTGTCAGTCACATATCCCTGAGGGTGTGTCCGACTCATTCCACCACGCAGGGAAGGATGTCAGGGGCACCCAGGTTACAGAGCCACAACCACTCAGAGAGTAAGCAGCAGATCTGAGGCTGGGTCCACTGTGACCTCCAATGTCCACTCGTCCCACTACCTCACACTGCCTCCGATGAAGGAGCTTCCTAAAGTATCTCAGAGCTTGGCCCCTTGGAAACCCACGTGATGCCCAAAGTTAAGGCCATCTCTGTCATCTACCGTCTCCTAAAATAATTAGAGCGACAATAGGCTCAGAAACACCAGGCCATCGTTGATCTGAGATTCAGTGGCCAGAAGTTCTGTCCGAACCCTGAGTTAGAGGCTGCTCTCCCTTAACTTTGACCCACAGGAGTTTTGTGTTCACTTCCATAAGGGATTTTATAAATATAAGGAAGATGATAAGGGCAATGGTAATGATCATGTTGACATCAACCTTCAGAGTCTTTTTTTTTTGGGGGGGGGTGAGACAGGGTCTCCCTTTAAGTCCCAGCTGGCCTGGAGCTCACTATGTAGACCAGGCTGGCCTTGAACTCACAGAGATCCCCCACCCTCTGCCTCCCGAGGGCTAGGATTAAAGGCGGGTGCCACCACACCTGGCAACCTTCAGAGTCTTTTCATAGAGGTCACATAGCAAAGGCTTCTCTTTCAAACCTAATACCTCATCAAGTACATACTGGAACAAAAACAATTAAATACATGTCATCTTTATAATAGCATATCCTGAAACTATCAGATTTCAAAATTATTCCATATCATGAGAAAATATAGATTATTGATGATAAAACTGGAAAAGCAGTCCATACTTGGTCTTCTGTGTCAATGGGTTTTGTATTCATGGATTCAATCACTCTTGGGTTGAAAATAATTGAGGAAAAAATGTAATTTTATCCAAAGTATACAGACTTCTTCCTTGTAATTTTTACTTTAACAATATGGTATGATAGCTATTCATGTAATGTTGATTATATTAGATATATGTAATCTAGAGATGATTTAAAATAAACAGGAAAACATATATAGGTTCTATGCAAATATTGCATCATTTTATATGAAAGACTTGAACATCTATGGAATTTGATATCCCTGGGAGATCACGGTACTTGCTCCTCATTAAAAGGTGACTGTAGGCCGGGCGTGGTGGCGCACGCCTTTAATCCTAGCACTTGGGAGGCAGAGGCAGGCGGATCTTTGTGAGTTCAAAGCCAGCCTGGTCTACAGAGCGAGTTCCAGGACAGCTAGGACTATAGGGAGACCATGTCTCAAAAAAGACAAAAAAAAAAAAAAAAAAAGGTAACTGTAATCATTATATTGCTTGAAAATCATATGTATATGATGGGAAGTGATCAAGTCTCTAAAAAGGGATGATGCTTTTATTGTTATGAGACAGGGTCTTACTATGCAGCTGTGCCTGACCTGGAACTAAGTAAATCAGACTGGCCTTGAACTCACCTGTCTGCTCCTGCATGCTGGGATTTAAAGGTGTGCACCACCTTGCACACCTCAGGTTTGATGCTTTTCTTCTGGGATCTCTTATGGAAGCCCCTGAGAATAGGTTGTTATATGTGCTCTGAATCTGTCTTGCTTCCTTGATACAAATGCCCGTTTTACACATACATGTCCAGTGCCCCTTCTGCTTCTCTGGGATGCTGGGATGCAGCTGGTGGCAGTGCCATGCTGTTTCAAATTCACAACCACCTGAGTGGTGAGCCAGATAACCCCTCTTTTCTATGTTATCCAGCACCCGGTATTTTGTTATACTAACATAAAACAAGCAAAGACCAGGGTTATTACTGATTGATACAGAATGACTTTTTAAATGTCTTCCTTTTACATGCTTGAATCAATTTAAAATTTTCAAAAGGTTTCGTTTTAGTAGTTTTTGCACTTGGTGTAGTGATGTACACCTTTGATCCCAGCACCTGGAGGCAGAGGCCAGCCTGATCTACCTCGCAAGTTCAAGGCCAGCTGAGGCTACAGAGAGACCCTGTCTCAAAAACAAATTTGGGGGGCTGGAGAGATAGCCTAGCGGTTGAGAGCACCGACTGCTCTTGCACAGGACCCGGGTTCGATCCCCAGCACCCACATGGCGGCTAAGAACCATCTGTAACTCCAATTCCAGGAGAACTCCAGTTCCAGGGGAATCCAACACCCTCTTCTGACCTCCGTGGCATTGCACGAAACGGGTGCACAAACCTACATGCAGACAGTACATTCATACACATACAAAAATAAAATAACATTTTATATACACATATATATGACTTACTCATAAGAGAAAATCCCATGTTAATCCCATGTATTATAATAACAAAAATAATAAGTATAGAAGCTACAAAGTTTATACAGTACCTATCTCATACCAAACAGTGTTCTAAGGGCTTTACATATATTGATACACTCAATTATCACCACAACCCCTTGAGTTAGGACACTTCACTGCCACTGTTTTACAGATGAGAACACTGAAACCAGAAAGAGTCACCTGTCCAAAGCCCTAGGGAAGCAGAGAAAACACTTAAACCCAGAATCTGGACCAAGAGGCTGTGCTTACTGCTACCAGTTAGGGATCATGTTTCAAGGACAGAGCTAAAATGGATGGGATTCAGAAGGGTGGGAAATGGCTCCAAAACCTATCTGGAAGCTGTGGGCTTGTGCAAGTCCCCTCTGGAGTTGTTTCAGTGAGTGATAAACCAAACTCAGCAACCCTCATTCAGATCTGAAAGCTTGAGGGTCTCCACCCCATGGGGGTTCCTGGCAGGTATCTAAGGCCTGACTCTCCACCCCAGCCCCTACCGGCCTCAACAGAAAACATGTAACTCTAGTAGAAATTAAAATTAAGGTGATAGCCATGTTCGCTAGTCCTTCCCTGAAGAAAGAAAAGGACCTGGGCCATGTGGCTCATACAACAGCAGGCACCGGCCAGGCCCACTACTGGACAGTCCACCTCTATGATTACATGGCTGGCTCTGCCTCAGATCCACAGGACAGAGGACGAGGCTGCAGAAGAAGGATGAGACAGTCTCTCCAGCTCGCCTGTCTCCCACCTGGTTCAGCTGGGTCTCCTAGGAGCAAGTTCTGAATCAAGGCCATATACACAGCAAGGTCACAGGCCCAGCTTGCTAAACCTATACTACAAAATATAATTACAAGAAGCCACAGAAACAGGCATCAGAGGTGTCCCTGACAAGACCCCAAATTGATCCTACTGGAGCCCGTCCTATGTCCTCTAGGTTATAAGGAGACTGGAAAGCAGGGAAGGAATTGCTTGAATCAGACTCAGGTCTGCCTTGTCCCCACTATGACTGTGACATCTCCCTTACTCTCAGGCAGCCTGTCAGGATCCCAGTCCTTGCCTATCCATGTAGCCAAGGATAGCTATGAATATGGCCCAAAACAAAATCTTAAAATATTATGAAATAATTTTCTTTGCTATTTTTTTCTAGTAACTTGATTGCAAGCTTCTTAAAGATCCCCACCTTGTGTCACAATTTTGAAAAGTTCCAACCTGGTGGGGTGGTGTCTCTTCTCATTGGGAAGTGAATGATCACCCGCAAAAGGTGGATGAGGTCAAAGCAAAAAGAGCAATGCCACCGGGCACAGTGGCGGACACCATTAATCCCAGCACTCAGGAGGCAGAGGCAGGTAGATCTTTGTGAGTTCAAGGCCAGCCTGGTCTACATAGTGAGTTCCAGGACAGCTGGGGCTACAGAAAGACCCTGTTTCAAAAAGAAAAAAGAAAAAGATCAATGTCTCTGAGAACCCAGAAGCAAAGGTCTGGGTCACTGAACAAGGCACTCCCTGAGCAAGAAAAGGACTTACATGAAGAAAGGGGACCAGGAACTAACCTAGGTCCAAAGACAGAGAGCTTGTTCTAATTTGCTTTTCTGTTGCTGTGACAAAACATTCTGACCAAAAGCAACTTGAGGAGGAAAGGGTTTATTTGGTTCACACTTCCAGGTCACAGCCCATCACTTGAGGGAGGTCAGCACAGGAACTTGAAGCAGAAGCCAAGGAGGAATGCTGCGGGCTGTTAGCCAGCTTTCTTTTTACAAGCCAGGCCCACATGCCTAGGGACGGTGCCACCCACAGTGGGCTGGGCCCTCCCATATCCATCATCAGTCAAGACAATTTCTCATAGATATGGTCATACTCTGGTCACTCTGTTGGAGGAAATTCTTAAAATTCCTAGTGTCAAGTTCACAACAAAAGTTCCCAGAAAAACCTTGAGTCTTCAAATTGGACTTTCTTCTGCAAGGACAATTAACAGATTAGACCTCAAGAAATTATGGTGTGTATGGAGCGACGCAGGTCCAGAGGCTAACTGCCATTCATCTCAGGCTACCTTTAGCCTCTAAATGGCCATTTCCTTGCCCATCTCTGTTTCTGACAGAACATCCTGAGACTAACAGATAAAAAAAGAAAAAAAACCTTTTTGAAAGGTATTTATTAACAAACCACCTGGTCCCACCAACAAAAAAGCCAAGAATGTCATCAGCTAGCATCTGAGACCTATAGAACCCCACCCCAGCCCAGCCCCGCTTTGCTATGACCTGCCTACTGATGTTTCGACCAATGTATTTGAAAAGTGTCTTGATTTGGGACTTTTCTTTGTTGTGTTACAATAAAAACTTCACAAAACTGCTTCCACGCTGGAACACAGAGTTTGGGGTAACCAGAATCTGTGTTTCTGGGCCATGCTCATTCATATTTGGCTCTAGAATAAACTATCTCTTAACCCCCTTGAGATAAGAGTTATGCTTTTGCGTCAACAAAACCAACCAACATAGAGCCATTTGCCAAATTCTTCTCGCTCTTCCCAAATTTCTTTTGTTCTGGCAATGGTGGTCTGTGTCCATATGGAAGAGAACATGGACCTGGTGTCACAAGGACAGACTCGAGTCTTATCTCTCATTATGTGTTTTAGGGCATGTTCCTCGGCCTTCCATTTTCACCTCTGAAAAGTACTGTATGTTTCATAGCTGTAATGAGTAAAGGATTGCTGGAGTGCTCTCTGTAAACCATGAGGAACTCGGCAATGCCGGGATGTTATGTGTTCCAACAACCCACAGGGCACAATGCAGGTGACAGAGGGCCAGAATGCGCCAGTCTTGGCGGTTGGCATAATCATCTTGAAGCTTCGTTTTCAAGGCCATACACTCTTCTCAGAACCCATGATGTTTTTACCCCACCCTATGAAGAGAGAATGTGCCTGCAGAAGGGCTCGACTTTCAGAAAACTCAGTACCTGTGCAAACGTTTGCCAGCTGGAAGGGGGAAGTAAGACAATGGGAGTCAACTGGGAAGTTTAAATCAGGATTATTTTCATTAAAAAATATTTTTATTTATTATTTTTATTTTATGTGTATGAATGTATTGCCTGCATGCATGTAAGTGCACCTGTGTCATGCAATGCCCATGAAGGTCAGACAAGAGCATTGGATCCCCTGGAACTTGAGTTACCAATGGTTGTTAGCTGCCATGTGGGTGCTAGGAACTGAACCCCCGTCCTCTGCAAAAGCAGTCAGTGCTCTTAACCACTGAGCTCAAACATGATTTTTTTAAACCACTGTTGGAGTAAACTTTCCTCTTTCCATTCCATCCACACTGAGATCTACATTTCATGAACATCATATAACTGTAATCATAGGGAAATTTTACCCCATTCAACTAACCCTGAGGCTTCCTTAGACTTGTGCACACAGACTCCAGGTTTCCCTGACTGGTATATTTCTGGACTCAAGGAAATCTTTAGCAGGCCCCAGGAACCAGGCAGAGCCTCATGACACTGTGACCACCAAGTATGGAAGAAAAAACTATGTTTTGAGATCAACTCTACCAAAAGAGAAAAATGACCAGTTGATAGGAGGCTGTTGAGCGCAACTTTTCCAAGTGTTCTTATGTCCTGGCTGTACACTTCCAGAGCCTTATCCACACAAGCTATGTTAGAGATTAGTGGCACTGGGTACACGAGAGATAAAAGTCTGGATGGAAACACGTGACTTTTATTTATAAGTGCTGAGAATGGAAGGAACCAAGGCCTTGCACATGCTAGGTGCACACTCTCCCACTGAGCTGCATTCTAACCTCCCAAATAGCTTTTTCTGCTAGACATATGTGAACTCTGAACTTTCCTTTTTACCTTTAGAAAGGAGAAAAGGGCAGTTACCCTACTTTAGTCTCAGTAGTGCCCTGGAGAGGTGAGGCCCTTTCTGTACCTCTCAGGCTCACAAAGTTGAAAGTCCTCTGCTCTGTTCCTCATGTCTTTTTTGACAAGAGGTGAGCTTTATTTAACCTGGAGGGACAGACACTAGTCACAAGGCAGAGGACTGACTGGGTCTGGAGAGGAAATGAGGATGTGCCACCTGAGACCCTTGTAGACATTTACACGTCTGTATTTCTGACCCCAGGCACCAGTGTGACTGCATGCAGACTGCTGTTTTCACTCTTTCACACCTAAACTGAATGCTAATGAAGCCTTCAGCTCAAAGTCTTCAGTCGGAAAACCAGCTCACAGCTCCCTGGGTCAAAGCCCCCAGGAGGCACCAGAGGTCCCCCAGACATGGGAAAGGAGTGCTCATTTCTCTACTTCTTTTTTTTTTAATTTTATTTTATTTTCATATGTGTATGAATGTACTGTCTATATGTAGGTCTGTGCATCTGTGTCATGCAATGCTGCGGAGGTCAGAAGAGGGTGTCGGATTCCCCTGGAACTGGAGCCAAAGACGGTTTTCAGCTGCCATGCTGGGGATCAAACCTGGGTCCTCTGCAAGAGCAGTGGGTGCTCCCAACTGCCAGGCCATCTCTCCAGCTCTTCTCTACTTCTTAATCATTTTGCAATTATTATACTACCTCATTATCATCTTTATTTTTATATGTGTTTATTATTTATATATATGTGTGTGTGTACGTGTGTACGTGTGTACGTGTGTGTGTGTGTGTGTGTGCACATGTGCACTCAGATGCCCATGGAGACCAGAAAAGGACATTGATACCCGGGAGTTATGGGCAGCTACCTAGTGTAGGTAACTGGGAACTGAACGTGAGTCTTCTGAAAGAACAGTAAGCCTCACTAACCAATGAGCCATCGCTCTAATCCCATTTTTATTTTTCTTAATTTATAATTATCATCTTACTTATCCCATGTGTGCACATAGGGCAGGCACGTTTGTGGGTACACGTGCATATGTGAGCGTATGTGTGTGGAAGCCAAAAGACAACCTCAGTCATCATTCTCAGATGTCATCCACCTTGGTTTTTTTGAGACAAGTTCTCTCACTGGTTATTATTCACCAACTCAGAGGCTGCTGGCCAGGGAGCCCCAGGGATCCACCTATCCACACCTCCCCAACAAATGCATGCCACTGTGCCTGACTTATTTATGTGGGTTCTTAGGGATCAAACTCAGGCCTTCCAGCTCGTAGGAGGCCAGTACTTTACTGACTGACCCATCATCCCAGCCTTCATTTATTCCTATGACTTATATTCATTATACATTTTTCTTATGTGTATGAATGTACTGTCTGCGTGTCGGTCTGTGCATCCGTGTCATGCAATGCCGCAGAGGTCAGAAGAGGGTCTCAGATTCCCCTGGAACTGGAGTTCTCCTGGAATTGGAGTTATGGATGGTTCTCAGCCGCCATGTGGGTGCTGGGGATAGAACCAGGGTCCTCTGCAAGAGCAATCGGTGCTCTTAACCACTGGGCTATCTCTCCAGCCCCATATTCATTATACATTAACGTATTTTTTTCATAGCCTACACTTCCACAATGCCCGGCTTATGCCAATGTGTCTTCCCCCATCCCTCACTAAACAGTCTGCTGTCACTCGTGAGAGTTCTGTTGCTCCATCATCAGGATCAGAGGACTTCCTGATTATTTAGACATCCTAATAAAAAGGTCCACAAAGTATCTTAAGATGGATAGCTTCCAGGCTGCTTTTGCTTTGACCTGATTGAAAAGCACCATGTTGAACATACACCTTCCTTACCACATGAAAAATGGTTACCAAATATTTTAACTGGCACCAGAGTCCTTGAACATGCAAGCTGAAAACTCAGAGAAAGCCCTGAGAATGTAAGCCCGAGTCATCTCTTCTTTTTTATTTGAATGTTTGTGGTTCTGGAGATTAAACCCAGGGCCTTCCACATGCTAGGCATCTCTAGCCCCCAAGTCCTATGTTTAGGAATTGGTGCTCTCAAATAAAACACAAAGGAACAACCCCAGCAGAACTGTAAAGATCTGTCTGTGGAAAACAAACACTGGGGATCTTTCCCAGGAAGCCCAGAAATACTGGCTGGCTACAGCCTACCTGTCAGTCCCCTGCCTCGGTGGCCCATTAGGCAAACAACACAGCAGGCTATGGGGAGCTAGTCCCAGTGCGGAGGCACTAGTCCTCTGGGTAGCAGGCAGTGGTTCAGGGAAACAGCTGTATGGTCTTGACATGAGACATGCCTGTCAGCATGAACAGGCTCCCTTGCAGATGGAACTGAACATTCTGCCTGCTTATAGCTATCTCAGATTGCCAACTTAGTGTGAAGACACGAAAGATGTTCAGAAACCGTAAGGGGTGGCCCAGCTCCGTGGGCTCCTCAGAGACCTTAAGGGGTGGCCCAGCTCTGTGGGCTCCTCAGAGATGGTAAGGGGCGGCCCAGCTCCATGGGCTCCTCAGTCTGAAAGGTCTCAGTTTCCTGCTGGCCCAGAGCTATTTGCTGATCAGGAACTGCCGGCATAGAAACCTTGGCCAGAAATGTAGTCAGGAGATGCCCTGGGCACAGCCCAGACAGAGAGGCTCTTAGAAACAACTCTTTGCCCAGGGCTGTCTAGAAGAACCAGACTAGGCACAACACAATGGTGTGTCAGGAAATCGATGAAGTGAGCTGGCAAAGGGCATCTTGGGTTTTTTTGTTTTGCTTTTTTGACTGGGATGGAACCCGGGGATTTGTGAATGCTAGGCAGGTCCTACAACAGTGACCTACACCCCCAACCCACCTATCTTCCTTAAAGGAATAGAGGAAGTGGAATTCATAAGTTACAGGAAGAGAAGGATTACTGTGTAAAACTTTTATTTTTATATATTCGTGTGACTATTATATACATGTAATATACATTATATATAAATCCATATGTATGTGCCATGTAGGCATGTATATTGATATGGCAGATTGTTTTCTTCAAAGGTGATCATGACATTTTTCATCTCTATGTCTTTTTGGAACTTGCCATTTCCTGCTGAGGAGGTAATATCTTTGCTCTTCTCCTTGAATTTGGGTAGGGTTTTGTGACTGCTTATTAGTAATTAAAACATTGCAGTAGATGCTGAGTGGAGTGGCACATGCCTTTAATCCCAGCACTTGGGAGACAGAGACCAGCCTGGTCTAATAGAGAATTCCAGGCCAGCTGGGGCCATAGGAAGACCATGTCTCAGAAAACAAAACAAACACAAGCTCTAATAGAAATGGCACTGGGTACCTTTGAGACTATGGATACAAGAGGTGATCACAGCCTCTACTTTCTCTGGAAATGCTTACTTCTTGAATCCAGCCACTATGCTGTGAGAAAGCCAAGGCACACATCACTGTTCACACTCACAGCCCCCACTGCGGTGCCAAGGAAGTGCCAGTGTTTACAAGCAGGTAAATAAGTGAACCTTCATGAGGCCCAACTTCAGCATCTTTAGAGCCCCTGGATGATGCCACATGAGGAGAGAAGCTGTGCCCAGCAGCCCAGCCCAGACTAGAGAGAAGAGAGACAAAGGCATGCGTGCTGTTGTGTTAAACCCCAGTTCAGAACTGGCTCATTATGCAAGAGAGACTCAGCATCTCTGGGCTGTGACAGAAAGTGCATCTCAAATCACGGCTCATGTTAAACAAGTTTGGGAAGCAATAAACTAGATCGCTGTATAAGCAAGAAGGCTTCCTGTTCATATTCTGTCAATTCATTCAGTTATTTACTCTACAAATATTTATTTATAAAGCCTGGCTCTCTCTAGGCTAGGCACAGTATGGACTATTCATTCAGCCTTCCTAGCATCGCTGAGTCTGCCTCATGATAATCCTGCTTTACCATGAAGAGAAGGTAAACAAACAAGTGGGCCTCAAATAACAGGTATATTCTCAGTCCTCTTTTTTTTTTGGTCTTTCGAGACAGGGTCTCCTTGTAGCCACAGCTGTCCTGGAACTCACTCTGTAGACCAGGCTGGCCTTGAACTCACAAAGATCCGCCTGCCTCTGCCTCCCAAGTGCTAGGATTAAAGGCGTGCGCCACCACGCCCGGCTATTCTCAGTCCTCTTTAGGGGTCTCACATGAGCCTCAGATCAGAGGTGCAGCAGGGAATGGCTGCTTCCCGGAGTCTCTTCCATCAAGACAAGTTTTCACGAATGCACACAACTTAAGATTGATAAAGGGGTCTTAAACCTTACCCAACCCCAATGCACCTTCTAGGATGAGACACGAGATACCAGACACCAAAAGTGACCCACCCAGTATCTCCAAAGCTAATTGTAGCAGAGTGGGGACCCAAATCCAAATACCCCAATTCCCTGTCTGCCTCTCCTTCACCTATTCCATGCATTCCTGGAACTGTCTGTGATACGTTTCATAGACCCAAATAACTCCTAGAAGGAATGACAACCCCAGTACCGGATGCTGGTGATCAAGAATAAACAGAGAGGGGATGAGTAAGGACAAAGTACGATGACACATGTGTGGGACGGTGCCATGATGGGACACATGTCTTTGTATGTGAGTCTAAAAAAAAATTGCTAAAAAAGAAGATTCACAGGGGAAAGCCACATGATGGTGACACCAGTAATGCCAGAACTCAGGAAGGAGAAGTAGAAGGGTCATGAGTTCAAAGCCAGCCTAGGCTACATAGTGAGGTCAGATCGAGAAACAGAAAAAAACTGGGGAATATTAGGGAGAAGGTGACAGGAAGCACGGGGAGGGGTTTGTTGTGTCAGTACTTTTGTTCCCCAGCCCCCACCTCCCAGCAGGATACCCACCCAGGATTCAATCCCCCACACACACAAGCCCTTTTTTTCTCCTCCTATACTCAGTCACTCTGCTAACACCCTGCTTGAGATATGCACAGGCGGATCTCTGTGAGTTCAAGGCCAGCCTAGTCTACCTAGAGAGCTCCAGGCCAGCTGGGACTAAAGGGAGACCCTATCTCAAAAATACACACACACACACACACACACACACACACACACAAAATGCACAGCCCTAAGGACACATAGGGACCTCAGGCACAGAGAAAGAGGTCAGGACAATTGGCATGGGTAAGTTTGAGGCTGAACAAGGCTGTCTGATGTGGCTGGTGGCTCACTTTGAATCCCTATGTTGCATTCTGAGAAGGAAAGTGAGATGAAGAATTGAAATGGGTAGTGCCCGGCAATGGTGAAGGCCATTGTTTCCATTTTCCAACCGTCAAGACAAATAATGAGTATTAGTATTGCCTACTTTGCACATGAATTAACTGAAGCTCAGAAGTTAAACGGTTATCCTCGGGTCACTTTTATTCTCCCACACAGCCTTGTCGCCCCATCATCCAGACAGCATGCTGGTCCTTCCCTTCCCTCCCTAGAGACATGCCCGGCCTAGCTGAGATCTGCATTTCCTGTACATTCTTTCTGTAAAGCCACAAGTCTCTGCCCTTGTCTGCATTCCTCCAGGTTGCCACACCTCCAAATCACATGAGAGATGCCTTACACCAGTTGAACCCCACAAATGCTGAGTCCCTATGCTCAAGAGTGCTCCCATGCTCAAGAGTATGCCCATGCTCACCAGTTTAGCTCAAGGTCCTTTTGCTTCTGAACACTCTGGGCACTCTCTAATCAGGTGGCACACTCAATGGAAGATATGCAAATCGCAGTGTGTGTGTGTGTGTGTGTGTGTGTGTGTGCACATGTGCACTCAGATGCCCATGGAGACCAGAAAAGGACATTGATACCCGGGAGTTATGGGCAGCTACCTAGTGTAGGTAACTGGGAACTGAACGTGAGTCTTCTGAAAGAACAGTAAGCCTCACTAACCAATGAGCCATCGCTCTAATCCCATTTTTATTTTTCTTAATTTATAATTATCATCTTACTTATCCCATGTGTGCACATAGGGCAGGCACGTTTGTGGGTACACGTGCATATGTGAGCGTATGTGTGTGGAAGCCAAAAGACAACCTCAGTCATCATTCTCAGATGTCATCCACCTTGGTTTTTTTGAGACAAGTTCTCTCACTGGTTNCTTTAGCAACCAAATAATCTCTCAACACCCCTCCCCTGAAAATTACCTCTTTAGAATTGAACTTTCCATTGACAATGAGAAGAGTCTCAGTAATCAACCAGCACCCCAGTGCAACCTGGAATTACTATTCATGCATGGCTCTTGGTTTGTCCCCAGGTGTGGAGGACACTAAGAACCACTAAAGAAACTCTTCTCCAGAAGGTCTTTTACCTTCCTTCAAAATCCAAAGCTCAACACAAACAGTTGCTTAGTCAGAGGCTGAGGCATAATAATGTATTTATTCTATTGAAAAAGCAACACTCTCCACTGTAATATTCAAAGCCACTGGGACAAGGCCGTTCCACTGGGGGTACCCTCACTCTTCTCTCTCAACATAGGTCCAAGAGAATGAGCTCCTAGCTCTTGGATTACTTGGCCCCCCACCCGGCCTGCACTGCACACCAGGCTTCTGAACTATCACACAGTTGGACAGCCAAATATCAAAACAACCAGCCACATGGGCAACATGAGGATCGACCCAGAGGCAGAGCACGGCCATCACCACGCAACCTGCCACCAAATTCCACACTGCTTACATGATGTTCTAAAGAGATGAGTACCTTCAGAAGAAACAGAAGAGAGAGACAAGCCAAAAGAGCCATTCCCATGTCTGCCATGGTGACACTTCAGGGAAGGGACAGTCCAGCCACAGTAACCCCATCCAATCCCCTCACCCTCTTCTCATCAGTACCCCTGCCTGCCTGGTTTCTTTTGAGGCTCTGGCCTGTCATATCCCACCACACCACCCCCACTACACCACCGTCAGTTCTGGGAGGGGCAGCAACAGGAGACCACAGCCTTGTCTTCACACTTTGCTTGGCTCTCAGAGGATCTTCTCCTCTCACAGCCAGACCACATGTTCCACCAATAGGAGAGAAGGCAGGAAGCAGCACCTCTGCCCCCAAAGCCACTTCCTCTCCTTCTGTCTGGTCACAAAATGCTATAGGGTGACATTAGTCACATAGAGGTAAGAGTTCATTAGAAACACCCCGCACAGACACATGCAGCCTTGTCTATGTGAGCAGCCATGGTTTGGTTTGGATCTGAATGTTCTCCGAGGGCCCACCACTAACTGAACGCTTGGTCCTCAGCACACGTTGTTGGGTGTGGTGGAAACTTTAAGAGGTGGGGCCTAGTGGGAGGTTTTCTAGATGCTGGAGGCATGGCCTTGAAGAACAAAGTCTCTTCTTTTTTCCTTCACATCCCAGCTGTGAAGCGAACAGTTTCATCATAGGTTCCAGCAATATTGTCCTCATCCCTTCACCAGAAGACCAAAGCAATGAGCACACCTGACTACAGGCTGAGGCTTCTGAAACCACAAGCTAAAAGAGACCTTTCCATGTTATAAGTGGCTTTATCGGAGGTGTTTCTTACAGTAACAGAAAGCTAACATACTGTGATGGTTCATCCTCATTGTCAGCTTGACTGGATTTGGAAATACCTGGGAGACACACCTCTGGATATGTCTGAAAGGGGATTTCTAGGGACATTTAAATAAAGAAGGATTATTCACCCTGAATATGCCTGGCATCATCGGATGAGCCAGGATCCCGGACTAAAGGAAAGAAGAGAAAGCCAGTGAGAACCACTCCCTTTCCCGTCTCCTACTGTGCGAACCTGTAAGGACCCCCAGCTGTGTGCTCCTGAAGCCTTCCCTGCCATGACGGCCTCTACCTACCTCCTGGGGTTTAATGTGAAATGGTCCCCATTTGCTCACATACTTGACACTTGGTCTCCTGCTGGCTATGATGTTTGGAAGGTTGTAGAACTTTGATGGGATGATGGAGCGGTGCTGGGGTGAGTCACTAGGGGTGGGCCTTGAGATTTGATAGCACAACCCCACCTCCTGTGCTCTCTGTTTCCTGACTATGGACACAATGTGACCAGACACCTCAAGTTCCTACCACCATGTCTTCCCCCCATGGTGAACTATATCAACTCTGTCCTTAACCTGCTTCTTTTCAGTATATGGTCATAGCAAATGGGAAAGAAACCAATACACAACATGACTTGGGTTTTTTCAGTGGCAGCATGAGTGACATTTTATGCTGGGTCACTTTTAATGCAGGGAGCTGACCATCCTGTGTAATATACCGATTGTTTAACACATCTCTGATCTCTACTCACTAAATGACTACAGCTTCCAACAAAAAACATCTCCACACATTCCAAAGTTTCCTGGGGAACAAAATCTGCTCTAGGAGAAAAACACAGGGTTACCTCCACTGGGCTTTCCAAGTCCCTCCAGCCCCTGGAGAGGCCTGATCCACGTACACGGCCGTTCTCAAAGGCACACGTCTGAGGACTAACACGAACACCTTCCGTCTTCTATCGCCTCTGCCAGGCCCCCAAATGTCACCGAGATAAACTTTCTAGCTTCACCTGCTTTCTGTTGCTTTAAAATGTCTTAATTTGGAGCCAGGCATGGTGGTGCATGCCTTTAGTCTCAGCACTCAGGAGGCAGAGGCTGGTGGAGCTCTGTAAAATCAAGGCCAGCCTGGTCTACATAGCGAGCTCCAGGCCAGCTGGAACTAAAGGGAGACCCTGTCTCAAAAAGACCAAAAAAAAAAAAAATCTTAATTTGGGTGCTCAGTAACTCACACAGCTGGATTATACATCATTGGCTTCCCATTTGTTTCATTGCAGCTAAAGCCTCTGCTTTGTAGCCAGGATGGTAACAGTTGCTAGGTTACTTTGTAGCTAGGATGGTACCAGTTGCTAGGTTACTTTTAAAGGATTGAAGACCAAAGGCGACCTACAGATGTCCAGTCCACTGAGTGGAGCAGGATCAGAAGACCTGGCGTCCGTCTTCACACTGTGCTTGTCTCCTTTGCAGACTTGGCCTTTGAGCTAAAGACACCTACCAACCACCATGACCAGAGACATCAGATCGGAAACAGAGCAAAAAGAGGTAGTACCTGAGTTTTGGGAAGATCTCTGTCTGTTTCTAGAAAAGGCATGAATGTTCTTCCTCTTTACTAGCCCAGCTTCCCCCAAGATGCCACATACCTGGCATCTTTAACTGGGTACAAAGCCTGGTTGCAAGCAAAGGCCATACTCTTTGGGCACTGAATTAAACTTTCTCCTCTGTTACCCTGTCTCTTGAGCTTTATCAAGCAAACTTGAGTTTTATCAAACTCAATCCCTTTTCTTTTTATATGAATACCAAGAGGAAGTAAGCACCAAGCTATGAAGCAAGAGCAGTAGTCATAGATAGTGCTACAGCTTGGTGCAGAGAAGTAAAGGGCATCATGGGAGTGTAGAAGCTATTTCTGTTTTGTTGTGTTTTTTTTTTTTCTAACACTTTTTTCCTTTTTAAAAATTTGTATGTACATGTATGTACATGGTTATGCATGCCACAGCATACATGTGGAGGTCAGAGAACAACCAGTGGGAGCTGTCATTTCCTGCCAAGCCTAGTGACCTGATCCTAGGACCCACATGGTTGAAGGAGAGAAATCAACTGGGGACATTGCAACCCCAGCACAGCAGAGTGGAGACAGGCGGAGCCTTGGCATTTGCCATCCAGCCAGCCAGCCCAGCCAAAATTGCAAACTCCAAAGTTCAGTGAAGAGACACTGTTTCAAAGGACAAGATGCAAAGCAATAGAGGAAGATACCCAATGTTGAAGCTACACATTCAGGAACGTGCTTCTGCACACACATGTACAACACATGAACACACATATCTCCAAACACACCAATAAGTAAATAACACACATAGCCAGGCCAGGCGATACAGGTCTGTAGTCCTGTAGCTCTACTCAGGAGACTGAGGCAGAAGGATCACAAGTTCAAGACCAGCCTGGACAATTTACTGAGATCCTGTCTCAAAAGAAAAGGTAAAAACAGGGCTGAGACTATAGTTCAGTGGTCAGTGGTAGAGTGCTTGCCTAGCTCATGAGGCCCTAGGTTCAATCTCCAGTAGGAAAAGAAGAAAGAAGAAAGAAAAGAAGAAAGAAAGAAGCAAGTCATCTACCTATTTGAATTCGGATCTTCATTTTTATTTAATATGTTTTCTCTTTCTGTGCCAGCATATGCAAATCTAAATTATGGGTTTGGGGGGCTCTATAATAGTGTGTAATATGACACAGTTCACTTAGCCCAGTCTCCAACACACAGTGGGGATAACGGCTTTCAGTGATTTAATATTATAACAATGGTGCAATAAACAATTATGCTCATACAACTAAGTAAATTCCCAGAAGTCGATTTTCAAGGGTGAAGGGCAGTGTGATTTTCAGCTCTGACAGCTGTTGCTGACTAGCCAGGCACCAACTTAATCATTCTGTGGCTTTATTTCCTCCATTTGTAAATGAGGAGAAATATTGACAGGCTCTCCAGTTCCTCTATAAATGTCTGGCTGGCCTGAGAAACAGGAGGTAAGACTTTCCTGTGGGACATTCGGCCAAAGGCATTGTGGTGACTGTGTGAAACTCCAATCCAGAGCCCTGTCACTGACAGCCCAGGGGCAGGCCACAGGTCCCATGTGGGCCTCAGAAGCCTGTGCATTCTGTGTCCCAGAGGAACCTATGCTTAGCTCCTTAAGTCTTTTTCAGAGAAACCACATATTGTCATGAAGTGAGGATGAAAGGAGGGGTCAGGCCACCCACGAGGCAAGGTCAGGTCAGCCATTGTGGATAGATAGACCAGTCAGAGTCCCACCTTGAGGCTCCAAGCTGATCCTGGGTCTGTGCTGCTTTCTACTTGTCCCTGCCCTGGATTTCTAATGGTGCAGGACACCAACCTGCAGAAATGCTGCCTATCCTGGGGCTATTCTCCATGCATTCCCAGATAGGAGCCACTAGTCCCCAGGACCATGGAGCCTTTGAAATGTGGCTACTTGAAAGGAGTCAGGGAAACCGAGACTTTCATCTTATTTTAATTCACTGAACTGTAAATAACTGTGGCTGGTGGCTCTTGTTGAGCAGAACAGGTTTAATAGTTTCTATAGCATAGGTGACTTTCAGTCCAAATAGGTCAAGGTCAAAGTGGTTCCACCTCAAAGTAGGACTCAGCCCCCCCCAATCCCTTTTATTTGTTGAGAAGTTCTCTAGTGTCGGCTGTCCTTGGACTCACTAGCCAAGGATAATCTTGAACTTCTGATGCTCCCGCCCCTACTTCCTAGGTACTGGAATTACAGGCATGTGCCACAGTGCCTATTTTATGTGGTCTAGGTAGGGAGCAGACTCACACTTGCAAGGAAAGCACTTTACTGACTAAGCTATTTCCTTAGCCAGACTGGAAGAGACTATTTTACCTTTAAATTTGTACTCATTTATTAACGATGAGGTTTAAGCCCAGGGCTTTCTGCAGGCTAAGCACTCACTCTACTGCTGAGCCATATCCCCAGCCCCAATATAATTGTTTTTTTAACACTTATCCCAATAATCAGGCAGTGGAGAAGGCAGATCAGAGAGTAAACAATGGAAAATGAAAGAAGGGGGACTGGAGAGATGCTCAGTGGTTAAAAGCACTGGCTGCTTTTCCAAAGGACCAGGGTTCAATTCTAAGCACCCACATGGTGACTAAACCCTGTCTATAATTAGAGTTCTAGAGGACCTGATGCCCTCTTCTGGCCTCTGCAGGCTTTCCACTAACAGAGGTACATTTACATACATGTAGGCAAAATACTCATACACATAAATAAAAAATAAATTTTTTTTAAAAATGTTAAGGGCTGAGTAATGGCTTAATGTTTGCTGTGTACACATAAGGGCTTGAGTTCAAGTCGCCAGAGCAACACATAAAAGCAGACCCTGGATTCCAGCTGGCCTAGAAAACAAAGAGATCCTGCCTTAAACATGGTGGAAGACAAGGGTGCCTGAAGTAGTCCTCTGACCTCCACGTGTGTCATGGTATGTGCATGCCACTACTCACACACATAATAAATGCAGATGTGCATGTCAGAAACAGATCATATAACACAAACCTTAGGTATGCCATATATACACAGACTAAAAAGGAAGAAAGAAATGTAGTATTAAACAAATGAACAAGTGAATGAATGAATGAATGAACGAAATGAAAGATCACCTGCTATCTCGAGTTGTTTGCTGTGTGCCTGCAGGTCTGAGAAAGTCTGTCAATAGCAGGACGGCTATTCTGGGAGGGTCAAGCTCACTGGTGCTCCAACACTCAGCTCTCCCCTCAGTCTTCTCTATAACACCACTGTAGGCATAGTGGTTGTCTGTCTGTCTGTCTGTCTGTCTGAAATAAACATGCATGCTTTTCCTTTTCCATTTCAGGTATTTTATTTGAACTTAAAAGATGCTGAACTAGTGATACAGACCAGCCTTTGCTGGGCGTTCCCACAACCCGGGCAGTGGCACCAGGCATGTACTGTCTTCCAATCTTCATAGGAACCAACTGTCTTAGATAACACAATCCCCTGGCCTTTCCAGATGGATGAGCGCTGAGCTATGAAACTTCATGATCTAACCTGACCTAGAGTTCTCAATGTGTTCGACACTCAGAAGCTCTGATAGTCCTTGCTATAGGCTACAGAATGGACGGCTAGGGTCGTAAGAGTTCCCTGGGTGGTTCTTAGATCAATCGGTGTGGAGGGACTGTCATGTTGGAGTGACCAAAAGGGGAAGAGTCCCCAGTGCAAGCCCAATCCAGAAAGTGCTCGTAAAAGCAAATCAAAGTATAGCTCTGTTCCACCCCAACAGTGAGACAGCAGAATGGTAAGAACAAACCAACCTGCCACAGCCCCATCCACAGAGCTGCCCTCATCTGCCTGGTGGGAATTGCATGAGGGAAATTACATGAAAAGTGCCTAACCCTAAACTCCAGGACTGAACACCAACCAAGGAGGATTGCCTTCATTAACACAGCAGGGATCACATGCTGGAAAATTATTGCAAAGTGGCTTACTCTAACCAAGTGAGCAAGAACTCTTCCAAAGTGAAGCCGTCCCTACTCCCCAGGCTATCGCCAGATGCTGACAGCTCTTTTATGACCTCCATGCCCACTGTGCTCCTTGCAGTGCACTAAATAAACATGTCTTCCTTCTACTCTTGTCTTAATGGTAAATTCTTTCACCAACCCACTAAAATCCCCCTTCACAGCCAGGATTAAGATCCAGCTTGCCTAGCATTTTTAAGGCCACAAGTTCTATCCCAAGCATCACAAAACAAACAAAAAGATGAGAGCTATTGCACAAGAGCTGGTCTATGCAGATGGTACTACCTCAACCCAGACCTCACAGTCCCAACCTGAGACCATCACCTCTTGCCCCAAAGTGCTGTCTAGTCTGAATAAACCCTGGGCACTGGCAATCAATAAGAATTGTTCCAGGGGATCTAAACTAGACTAATTCTCCCACTCGAGAACGCCTACCTTTCCTATGCAGTTCCTGATCTGCCCCATACAGTGATTAACACTAAGTCTTCCTCCAGGAACATCACCCTCCAGTGTCTGATGGCTGCTCTCAAAGGCCTGAAGCTCTGGTCAGTGCTCCTCATCCCCAACAGACCATAGTTCAGACCTCTTCCACTCCAGAGCCAGCTTGGTCTCCCGGCAGCAATCTTGCTAGCAGATGTTTTCAGAAATCAAAAGCAGACATGTTTCCTATTAAGTCAAAGAACAGCTTTCTATGTAAACAATACTTGGGTTTTTATCCAAGCATCCCTAGTTCATTTCAAGAAATGCAGATCCCTTTAAATACTTTAGAATAGGGGCTGGAGAGATGGCTCAGCAGTTAAGAACACCGACTGCTCTTGCAGAGGACCCGGGTTCAATCCCCAGCACCCACATGGTGGCTAAGAACTGTCTTTAACTGCAGTTCCAGGAGAATCCGACACCCTCTTCTGACCTCCATGGCATTGCACAACATGGGTGCACAGACCTACATGCAGACAGTACATTCATACACATAAGAAATTTAAAAATACTTTAGAATAAATGTGTCTGCTGTTATCTTTTGCCAAGATTGTCCTGATGTGTGTCTGTCCTGCTCATGTACAGTCCACCTCTTTCTGCTCCTCTCCACAGACAAGCAGGAATCACTGCAACTATCTGCACATTCAGGTGGACAGGAGTGAAGAACAGAGTTGGACCTGATATACTTCAGCCTCCAATCTGAGCATAATGCAGTCACAGAAGCCATTCCACAATACACATCTACTTGGGCTGATTCCATCATATCACAAGCATTTAATGCTAAATTCTTCTGCAGACTTCCCTCCATAGGCAGGTGTAATCACTACACCACAGTGGACTCTTGTTTCTGTGTGGACTCTAGGACACATCCATACCTTTAGTTCCAAAGCTCCATAAGATCCACTGTGGACACAAATTCTTCTTTGTCCTCCGCCACCATGCAACCACTACAGACCTATCAATTTTGTCTTTTCTTGTTTCTAAGTTGTTGAGAGTTGGGATAGAAAAAAAAAAAACTTAAGAAAACAAATTGGGGCTGGGGAGATGGCTCAGCAGTTAAGAACACTGGCTGTTCTTGCAGGGGATCTGTGTTTGGGTCCCAGCACCCACATGGCAGCTAACAACCATCTACATCTCTATATGTCTCTAGTTCCAGGGGATCCAACACCCTTTTCTGGCCTTCTGAGGGCATTACATAAATGGGCACACTTACATAATGCAGGCAAACACTAATACCCATATAATAAAAATAAATCTTTTTAAAAAAAGAAAACAAAGGGGTGGCACATGCCTTTAATCCCAGCACTCAGGAGGCAGAGTCAGGCAGATCCCTGTAAGATTGAGGCCAGCCTGGTCTACATAGTGAGTTCCAGGCCAGGTGGGGCTATAGGAAAACCCTGTCTCAGAAAGACCAAAAAAAGTTGGAAACCCTTGCAAATAATAGGTTTAATTCAAATGACACATAGAACACATAACTGACCTGTCCCACAGATAGAGACCTAGTAGAAAAGAAGAAAATATCTGAATTTAGAGTTCTTTCCTATTTCATACTTTATATATTAAAAAGTGATATCATTTCATGAAACTGCTAAAAGTAGATTTTAAGTTTTCTACACACACATACACGCACACACAGCAGTAAAGGCAAGTACTACACATGTTACTATCTTAGTCTAACTACTCCACAATGCATACATAGTTCAATACAATGTGACCATTGATTGATCATAGTTCAACAATACAATGTGACCATTGATTGATCCAATTTCTGTTATTTGCATCAACTGGTTGAAGGGACATCTGTGTAAGCCAGTTTAGTTCAACATTATTCACAAAAGCCAACACACGAAATCAGTGTGTCATCAGTGAATGAATGGATAAAGAAAACGGGATACAGGGACCAGAAAACCAAATAGCCTTTTTTAAAAAAAAATTATTTATTATCTTATTTTATGTGTATGAGTGCATTGCTTGCATGCATGCCAAGTGCACTGGTGTTTGTTATGGGTGGTTTGTAGCCATCATGTAGGTGCTGGGAATTGAACTCAGGTCCTCTGCAAGAGCAGCCAGAGCTTTTAACCACTTTTAACCATCTCTCCAGCCCCCATACAGCCTTTTAGAAGGGCATTTTGATAGGACTAGAGATGGCTCTGAAGTGACCTGCTCTTGTAAAGAACCCAAGTACAGTTCTCAGCAGCCCCATCAGGCAGTTCACAGCTGCCTACAACTCTAGCTCCACATGATCTGACACCCTCTTCTAGACTCCAGACACCATACTAACATGCACATACCCACACATAAACACACACATACACATAATTTAAAAAAGGATAAAATTATATCTTTTTTGAGGGCTTTTTTTTTTTTTTTTTTTTTGGTCTTTTCAAGAAAGGGTGGCTCTGTAGCCTCAGCTGTCCTGGAACTCACTATGTAGACCAGACTGGCCTTGAACTCACAGCTGTGAGTGGGCCACCACACCTGACTTGAAGGGCATTTTTTTTGACATACAGACAATATGAATGCACAAACTGAGGGGCATGATGCTAAGTGAAACAAGCCAAGCCTCAGAATCTCAACAAGTGAGTCTCATACAGAGAGAGTAAAAGAGAGATGTTTTTAAAACTCTCACCTCAGAGTTGATACAATGATAAAGTAGTGGGGACATTTATGAATTTAAATTAACTCTATAATGTACATACAGATCAAAACACCACATGTAGCCTACAAATAAAAAAAATTGTCATCTTAGAAATAAATATATCTTATGTATGTAGTACCTGTGTATGCATGTTTACAAGCAGGGGTGGTGTATGTGTGTGTGGAGGCCCCTGAATTGCTGTCAGGTATCCTCCTCAATCTCCCTCCCCTTTATTTACTGAGCCAGGTCTCACTGAAACCCTGAGCATGCCTACTCCCCCTAATCTAGCTAGCCAGTTTGTCCTGGGGTTCCAGCACTGTCTCTGCCTCTGAGTACTGGGATTACAGGTGACTGCCACACCACCTGCCTGCCTTTTCTGTGTTTTAGGGAAATAAACTTTAGCCTTCATAGTCTCCAGCAAGTACTTGATCCAGTGGGCCATCTCCCCAGCCCTAGAAATAAATTTTAAAACACTGTGAGTGACACATGTACATAGGTTTTAATTGTTAATCAAAACGAAAGACAACGTATCTTTTCTTCTGAGATCCAGGGTGAAATCCACCCCTGTCATTACTAAACACCTCCAGAAAAGAACTTGGTTATCAGCACTGCTGTGACACCACACTGGTGGTGTTGCACAAAAAGGTACAGAGACCCAACTCAGCAAAGCCAACAGTCTGGGCAGCAGCCACGGGCAGTGCAGATGAGAGGAGGAAGCTGTTAGCATCCTAGAGCCCTGGCTGGCAACCTTCTGACCTTAACAGACTGATGCTCAGCAGCTCTTACCTTCCTAAAGAGCCAGATACCCTGACGCTCTTGAGCACCTATTCTAACACCCATATTTGAGGATGGAGGAAATAATATGGAGATAAGTGAGATCTGGGGCCGCCCCGACTGTGATCTCCCTTTTAATCACAGTGGTAATGATCTGCACTGTGCCGGTAGTCTTAAGAGACCAAGAGTCCACCTGGGAATGCAGACAATGTCCTTCGACAAGAACAGCTTCTTTCCTCTCAAAGCCAGCTCTGCAATGGGGAGAAAAGACTCTTAGAACCAAGGAGTAGGAGGGAGGGAAAGCAGGTCTGGGACCTTGCTAAGAAGCCTTCTTTAAAATAAATGAATTTTCTCTTGTTTTTGCCAAATCAAGAGGTTTAGTCTGCAACAAAGAATCTTAACGCTTCTAGGCAAACACCTAAATGCAGGTCCAAGCTTTGAAAGACCAGTAGTGACAGGCCATGCGAGACATGGCATTGTGTGTGTGTCCAACCTTTGGCCATCCCAAGCTTCTGGGGCATCACTGTGTGGGTCTGATCCCTGAAGACACTGTTCCTCAGCAGAACAGAACAAGGCCAGTGTGGGCTACCTGAGACTCGAAGGAGGAGGATGAAGAAGAGGAGGAGGAGGAAGAGGAAGAAGAGGAAGAGGAAGAAGAGGAGGAGGAGGAAAAGGAAGAAGAGGAAGAAGAGAAGGAAGAGGAGGAGGAAGAGGAAGAAAAGGAAGAGGAGGAGGAGGAGGAGGAGGAGGAGGAGGAGGAGGAGGAGGAGCACTGAGCGGCCAAAGGAAGGCTGGAGATGTTTTCTCAACTACACAGAAGGAAGCAAGTGACGGGGATGAGGGCACAGGAGGCCAGGGGAAAGGGAAGCCGAGCTGCCATGCTGGAGCTGCACCTGCCACGCTGTCCACTTTGCTGACAAGCCCAGCTGCATTCCTGACCCAGTCAGGCCAAGAACCAGAGGTTAGAGGTTAACAACGCCACAGCCCCACAGGGACCAGACTTTCAAAGACTTGGATCACTAAATAGAATCTATTTCAAATTACTTTAAAGGGCAATTTGTTTGTGGCTCCCAAAATTACATGCTAAGAACTAACATACTGACTTCCAGTGTAGGACCAGAGCAAACAGAGAAGTGCAGCGTGAGCTCTGGGTCAGCAGGGGCCGACTGGATCGTGCAATGATCTTACTCTCTAAGCTAGAGGCTGTTGCAATGCAGGGAGGATTGGCGTTCTGAGAAAGCCATGTAGTCCAGAAAGAGCCTGGGGTGAGCGCACAGTCAGGCTAGGCAAGGCTAGGGGATAGTAAAGAGTCATACCAGGCTGACCATGGCCCCCTATGAGTCCCACAGTGACCTTCTTGTGCATTTATGTGTGTATGAGTACATGTATATACATGTATGAACATGTATGTGAAGATCAGAGGACAACTTCAGGGGTCATTCCTGTGGCATCATTCAACTTTGTTTTTGAGACAAGATCTCACTGGCCTGGTACTTGCCAAGAAGGCAGGGCTGTCTGGTCAGCGAGTCCCAGGGATCCACCTGTCGCCACATCTCCAGCATTGAGATTACAAGTGGGTGTCACCATGCCCAGATCTATCTATCTATCTATCTATCTATCTATCTATCTATCTATCTATCTATTTATTTTTAGGTATATCAGTGTTATGCCCTGCATGTGTGTAAGTGCCCCTGTGTTGGGCAGTGCAGAAGAGGGTGCTGGATCCCCCGGAACTGGAGTTAGGAAGAGTTGTTAGCTGCCATGTGGGTGCTGGGATTCGAACCCAAGTTTTCTGAAGAAGGGCCAGGCTCTTAACTACTGAGCCATCTCTCCAGGCCCCATGCCCAGTTTTTATGTGGGTTCTGAGATTCAAACTCCAGTCCTCGTGGTTGTCTGGCCAGTACTTTACCAACTGAGCTGTCTTCCCAGCTCATCATGATAATGATGAGTACACAACACTCTCACATGGCTGCAACCAAAACACCTGAAGAAACGACGTAAGAGAATTTGTTCTGGCTCATGGTTTCAGAGGATTCCCATCCATGACGGTGGGAGGGCAGGGCAGCTGGGTCTGCGGGGCAGCTGGGTCGGGGGGGCAGGGTAGTGGAGCAGAGAATGTAGTGACAGTTGTTCACACCACAAGAGATCAGGAATCAGATCACACCTGAACCAGGAGCCAGGCTACTAGGACTCACCCTGAAGGATCTGCATCCACCATCCAGATCCCACAGCCTCCCCAAATAATGCCATCAGCTGGGGGACCACCCTTCAGAACAGGAGCCTGTGGGGGCATTTCAGATTTTAACCAAAACAATTTGCAAGGAAATGGGATGCTAAGACAGGGGTGAAGAAGTGGTGTGGTCTGTCCTCCTGAAGGTGGGAAGGGATTTCAGAGGTGGAAGTGTGTGCGAAGCCTTTCCTCCTTTCACCAGCGGGCACTGCAACACCCCTTATCCTCACTACACTCTTCTCTGTCCACCTTCCAGGTGCCCAAAGCTGAGGCAGCTTCCAGAATTGTGTCCAGCCAGCTTTAGGTTCAGAGACTACCAGCCAACATATGGTCAATTGAAAAGGAAAATAGTGCACTAAAACTTTAAACCCGAAGTTAAACAGCTCACTGGCTTTACCACCATCGCAGAAGATCAAAGAAGATCAAAGAAGATTCAAGGTGGAAGGTGTGTTCACTGGCAAGAGCTGCTAGGACTGAGTCTCACACTGGGTGCTTCAAACAGTCACCTTAGTATCTCACAGTGTGAGAGTCAGGAGGTCCAGGGCAGGTCTCAGTCCTCCTGGGGGCTCTGAACAGAAATCAACCTCCTGTCTCTCCCCAGCTTCTGGAAGATGAATTTTCACTATTTTTTTTTTCTTTTTCTTGTGGTACTAGGAATTGAACCCAGGACTTCACACGTGCTAGTCAAGTGTTCTACCACTGAGCCACACTGTAAGCCCTAACGGGCTTTGTTGAGCCTCCACACAGTAGATGAGAGCATATGGTACATGTCTCTCTATGCCTGGCTTCTTTCACTGACCCTCGTGTCCCCCCACTACCCAGGTTGCCACACGACAGGAAGTCAGTCTTCTTGATGGCTGGGTGCACTTCAATGACTGTACAGGAGTTCTCCAGTCACCAGAAGTAAAAAGGTCCAGGGGACAGAGGCATGCCACAGCATACAATTGAGACATCACAAGCCAAGTACTGCTCCATGGTGGTGCTGGACCAGGCCAGTGAAGCTGGAGGGCAGCTGAGGAGGGGTCCAGGGGGCCTGGGGGAAGGCCGAGTCTCATCCCAAGGAGGGCAGTCTCACTTATCTGCATTCTGGTTTCTGCAGTTTGTTACTCATGGCCAACTACAGTCCAAAAATATTTCATGGAAAATTCCAGAAATAAACAATTCATTTAAGTTTTAAATTGTGTACTGTGATGAAATCTCGCACCATCTCACTCCATCCCCCCAGGGGGGTGTGAGTCACCCCCTGGTCCAGCATATCCACTCTAACTTCACCACCTGCACCTGTTAGTCACTTGTAGAGAAGGGGATGTCTCAGGTCCCCACCCCTCACTATTTTGGCTCTTCCTGGACTTCCACCAAATAAGGATATTGAGAACAATTTTGAAAAGGAAATGGAAGTTTCCAAATGCCATAGCAACATGCAGCCTTCCTTACACACAGCAAGAGGGGAGAGTCTGTGTCTCCTCCCTGTACACTGCTCACAGGTGCTCACTATGACATTCAAAGACAAGTTCTCTCTATTCTTCCAAGGGCAAAGAGAACCTTGCTTAAGCCCCTTATAGGTCAAGTCAGTGACTCCTGCTGCTAAATGCCCTGGAATTTACAAACTCTCAGCACAGACAAGGAGGCTGAAACTTCTACCCTGGGGCAGGGTAAGGGGGACCTGGCTGCCCTTCTGACATGCTCCATTGGTAAAGCTGACATCCAGCCCCACCTATGGAGACTGAGCCAAAGTCTGTCCACAGCAAGGCTAATTTTAAATGCTGCAATACAAATCCTGGTAGAATGACTCCTTCTGACCTTGGAGAGCCAAATGCTCATCCATTATAGCAACCTGGGGCATCCAGGCAACTGTAAGCAAAAAAAAGGAATGCTTGAAGAATTGAAGAGTCATCCTCAGCAGACCATAAACCATGTCCTGCTCCTAACACCATTGCAACAGAAAATATTTTTAGTTGAAAAGTGCATGATTTACTGCATCCAGTCTATGGAACATTCACAGATACACAGCAGACAATAAAGCACGGTGGTTGTGGGGCTGACTAGGAGATGGGTTTGCTGCCATCGTCTAGCACCACAAGAGTGGACTGTACCACTAACCACAAGCCTGGGAAATACCCAAACCCAAAAATCTAAGAATGCTTTCTACCAAGGACAGATTGCTTTCCCACCAGGTTAAACTGCCAAATTAGATGATGATAGACAGACAGATAGATAGATAGATAGATAGATAGATAGGATAGATGATAGATAGATGATAGATAGATAGATAGATAGATAGATAGATAGATAGATAGATAGATATGGAGAGATGGAGAGAGATGGAGAGATAGGAAGGAAGGAAGGAAGGAAGGAAGGAAGAGAAAGAGAGAGAGAGAAAGGAAAGAAAGAAAGAAAGAGAAAGAAAGAAAGAAAGAAAGAAAGAAAGAAAGAAAGAAAGAAAGAAAGAAAGAAAGAAAGAAAGAAAGAAAGAAAGAAAGAAAGAGAAAGAAAGAAAGAAAGAAAGAAAGAAAGAAAGAAAGAAAGAAAGAAAGAAAGAAAGAAAGAAAGAAAGAAAGAAAGAGAGAGAGAGATAGATGATAGACATCATTAGGTCAAGCCATTGTTAAATCAGGACCATCTGTCTGTATTGTGTCTTGGGTTCTCATGGCCTATGAAATATATGGCAGCCAAATATGATGACTTAGACAGTTCTCTATTTCAGTTCTTACCAATCAGGGTGTAGACCTCTCCTTTCTCACATCAAAACTCTTATAGGAGCAAGAGTACATGATTTAGTCAAAAGTTACCACTACTGTCTATGTATACTTAGCCGAGATCTCTCCCACATGGTCTTCCAGCAGTAATTCTTCCTAACTTCTGTAAGGCTGGGCTCTGGAGCAAGTGCAGCCATTGAGCCACCTTCAGCTTAGGTAACGGGTGATCGGGCAAGGACTCTAATCAGTGAAGGGTTCCAACAGTGAAGGCAGGGAAAGGGGCCAGGGAGGCTGAGTGAGATCCACAGAGAAGCTAACAGGTGTCCAAGAATCCACTCCCAGTCACTAACACAGGATGGCTCAGTGCTTCCAGCTCCGAGCTATGACCACAGGAGTAACAGAGTCTCTATCTACCTGACAGAGTTGTCATAAACTCAAGACTCTTGTCACAGCCTTGATGCCTGGGGTTATTATTGTGGGTCTGTTCTGCCTGCTTTATCCTCAAACTCCCAGAAAGAAGGCAAATGCCATGCTGTTTGCAGGGTTTAGGAACTGTGAGCCCTGCCTACCATTTAGCACAATTTTTATGTTGTTATAGGAAACCATGCACCCCTCTAATTCTCTGAAGATCTGCTGGAGCCCCAGACTATAAGCCTTCCCAAGCACACTGCTCTCAGACCAGAGCCACGGGCAAAGTGGGCAAATCCCAGATCTCGTTGCCATGTCATGTGTGGTGGACAGTCACATTGGTGGGGCTCTCACCTGTGGCCAATCCCATCTGACTCAACACTGGGATGCTCATGCTAGGGATTACCTATGGCGATCCTGACCAGACTACTAGTGGACATTAAAGTTTCTCAGAGCCAGATGGCCCTGAAAGAAGTTCAGAGTCATTCCCTTAGGAATGCTGATGAGGAAGCCTACCCTTAGGACACTATGAGACTTGCCCAGGTAAGTCTGGTATTGAAAATCTTTCTCCTTTGCTAGATGTTCCTAGTCCCAGACAAAGAAAGGGCTTTGTGTGAATGCATGTATATGTGTATGTATGCACATGTGTATGTTATACCTATGTGTGCCCATATGTGAGTTCAGGTGCACTGGCCCATGTGTGTGCATATGGAAGCCAGACATTGACTTCAGTATCTTCTTCTATCATTCTCCATCGAAGTTTTTGAGAAAGGGCCTCTTGCTCAACCTGGAGTTCACTGTTTTGGATGGACTAGCTGGCCCGCAAGCCCCAGGGATCCATCCGTCTTTGTCCACCTCCTCACCCCACTCTCCTCTCTCAGCAGGCACGGACTTAAAGGTTCAAAGGAGTACAGGACACAAGTATTATGATGCAATTTAATTTTATTCTTTCCCATGCAGACTAATTCTATTAACCCTAATTCTGTCCTGTTCCTAGCCTAACTCCCCAAGGCTGCTCACTTAAAGCATCTCTTAGTCTCCCTGAAGCCCAGGATTGGGTCCATGCTAGGGAGTTTCCAGGAGGCTGAAGTTTGGCTTGAGTGGATCTCGAACCGGGTGGCTGTGGCAGCTCCAGGTGAGTTGGTCCAGGCCAGCTCTGCGAGCCAGACAGCATATTGGGTGGCAGCATCTGTGAACTGATGGTCATGGGCAGCATATCTGGTATTCTTAGCTGCAGTTTGTATGTCACATAGCAGGGGTTCCTGGGGAAGAGAGCGTGAGCAAGATGCCATCTCACATGCAGGTCCTCTGATGGGGAGTGAGAGAGCGCAGACCATTTGCTTAAGCAGCCAGTGCCGGGTGGGACTGGTGCTCTCATCTGGTTATCTGAACAGCCCTGAGTTAGTGCAGTTTCCGACTAAGTTAAATTAACATCCCCATTCTCTAAAGTTACAGCACTTCAAATCCACACATTTTCTAATGCTAATTATGCTCCTTACATAGGGTCATGGACCACATGGTGCTTGGGATCTGAGCATGTCATGCCTGTGTAGCAAGTAGTTAAGCCACTGAGCCGTCTCTGCAGCCTGCGAAAGGCTTCTGGCCCTGAGTAGGCTCTAATCTATGGTCCTCAGCCATGACCCACAAGCCCAGGAGGAAGGGCACAGAGCATAGCACAGATGTCTGGCTGAGTCAGTGGCCTGGCTGTGCAATTGGGCCTGAGAAGGTCAGGGAGAAGGGTAAGAGCTCAACCACAATGAACAAGAGGTCATGGAGAACAAAGACTTAATGTGAGTCCTTCCTGAAAACCAAAGTCCCCAAGACCTTAAGTCACTTAAGGGGTGGAGAGAATGAAAGGCCAGGTGAGTGGCCTCAGACCCAGGCACACTGGTGCCATTGCCATTTCAGGGGTAATGGTGCAGAAGGCATCAGACTGAGCAGTGAAAACCAAGGGCACTGGACACCAGGTTATGGTCTTCAGGCTAAGGAGCCCAAGCCACAACACCCCTGGAGTGAGGACATTTCCTATCTTGACATGTGGGATCTGTGTTATTGTGTTGTGTCTCTAGACCCTACCAAGAACCCAACTTTTCCATTCTCACATATCATCCCCAAAGTTTCACAGCAGAGAACTTCCTGAACGTTCCATACTATGTAGGAAACACTATAACAATGCACCCCCCCCCCCCGTCAGTTCACCTCAGGTCTTGTGAGATGAGTTTGCTTCAGACCTTACTAAAGAAAAGAATTCCATCTTTCAGGCAACTTTTTTACATTTACAAAACACAGATTGAGGAGAAAAAAAAAAACTGTATTTGGCCCATTTCAGAGGTTGCCTGGCTTGATCCTGAGCCACATCGTGCACATGCAGAGAGCCTCTTCCCTTGTACATCATTACATCTGTTTCACTCAGCTACACACATCTCAAACTCAGAGGTATTATCTTTGCTGTTTTGGTGCCGCTCACCATCTACCAAAGTGGCTTGTGCATAGCAGGGCTTGAATAAATGTTTATTAGATGAATGGATCAAGCCACAAAGGTAACTGTTTTCAATATACAAAATGTAATGGATTCTTGCCGACTCCCTGCAGAGAACAACTATTTAATCCTTGAAGATATAGAAATATAGAAATTCAGACAGTGATATTCTTACCACTTTCAAATCACCTCTTTTTAAGGCTTCTTCAATAATAGTAGGTTTTTATAACTTTAAACAAACAGGTGAACTACTAGAGACAGAAAGAGCAGCGGGGACCCAGGTATGGTTATACATACTATAATCCTAGCATTTTGGAGTCTGAAGCAGGAGCAAGGCCAACCTGAGCCCCATGAGATTCTATCTCAAAAATAAATAAACAGGGGCTAGAGAGATGGCTCAGTTAAGAGCACTGGCTGCTCTTTCAGAGGACCTGGGTTCAGTTCACAGCACCCACATGGTAACTAACAACCATCCATAACTTGAGTTCCAGGGGATCCAACACCCTCTTCTGATCTCTGTGGACACCGCGCAACACAGATCCACTTACATACTTGCAGGCAATATACATACGTATATATATATATAAGATATATATATATATATAGTAAAATTAATAAAAATAAACTTTTAAATAAATGCGGCAACAGAAATGATTGAGATTTAGGTAAGAGCTAAGCCAAGTATTAAAAAACAACATAACACAAACAGGCATGGTAGTACATGCCTTTAATCTCATCACTCAGGAGTCAGAGGCAGGCGCATCTCTGTGAGTTCAAGGCCAGCCTGGTCTACATACTGAGTTGCAGTCCAGCTGGGGCTACAGGAGACCCTGTCTCAAAAGGACAAAAAAAAAAAGGAACACACACACACACACACACACACACACCACTCTTATCTGAAGTTGTCAACCACTTTATTTTTAATCTATCCATTTACTGATACAGAAGCAAGGCAGGTGCACTGCATGAAGACACAAAGCCAAGGAGTGGCAGCCGTCTGTCCCAAGCCATCCGACCCCATAACCTACACTCCCATGGCCTCTCACATAAGGAAAACACAAAACTCCTATCTGTCTTTGCTGTGGGTTGATCTGCCTCTCTCCAAAAGCCATTGCTACCCTAGCTACACTAGGTAGTTACAGTACCTAACCACTCTCTCCAAAAGCCATTGCTACACATCTAGGTTGTTTCAGTGAAAATGGCTGACATCAAGAAAACAAATGTCAACAAATGATCCCAAGAATATGGGGAGAAGGGAACTCTTATTCACTGCTGGTAGGAACGTAAAACCAGTGCAGTCACTATGGAAACCAGTAAGGAGGTTCTTCAAAAACCTGTAAATAGAACTACCATATGACCCAACCATACAACTCCAGGGTATATATATATATATCTAGAAAACTGAGTCAACACACCACAGAGATGCTCTGCATCTATGTTTGCTGTTGCTCTGTTCTATAGGCAAGATATGGAACCAGCCTAGATGTGTATCAACAGGTGTGCACAAATAAAATGTGATATATACAATAGAACTGAATGCATCTGTAAAGGAAAATGAAAACACGGCATAAAACATGGCATTTTCAGGAAAAACGGATGCAACTGGAAATCATTGTTAAGTGAAATAAGCCAGACTCAGACAAATACCAAACACCGAACAGCCAGCCTGGGCTACAAAGTGAGTTCAGGGCCAGCCTGGGCAACTTAGTGAGACCCTATCTCAAAATGAAGGAAGAAGTGAGCCAAGGATAGAGCTTAGTGGTAAAGTATTTCCCTAGCACGCATGATGCCTAGGTTCAAACACTAGTATCTCACACATGAAAAGAAGGAAAGAAACAGAAAAAAATGAAGAGAGGATGTTTCAAAGCCACCCACCAGTTCCTCAGAACAAGCAGTACACCCCCTCCCATCTGTGATCACACAGGCTCCCACACTGACACGTCACCATACACTTCCCACTCTCTATGAGGTTACTAACAGTGTCCTCCACCGTCCCACATGTCACTTGGAATTGAGGGTTCAACTGTCAGTCAAGCATGGATATCAGCACTGCCCAGTCTTTTTGTAGGCTGCAAAGGAACAGGGAAGAGGGAGAGTATCTCCATATGGGACATTAGGGAAGGGGCTGAGGTAGCTCCTCAGACTCCAGGACCTTGGCTTCACCCTCCAGCTGCCACTGACAGCAAAGCTCTTCTGGCCCGGATATGAAAAACCTCAAATAGATGATTAAGTGCATTTGGGTGAGAGTTTCTGCCATTCTGTGGCTCTCACTAAAGTGTAGGGTTTAGTCATCCGGGGCCCTCAGATCTAGTTCCCTCTGCACGTGCTCTGTACACACGTGTACCAGAGCTGCTGGCGCTTGTCTTTGCAAGTATCTAGTTGAAACAAAAATGTGTGACTCATGAAAGATTCTGGAAGCTGGGCAGTGAGCAGACCCACTCTGAGAGGTTCAGGGTGGGTCAGGTTTCCGACCCCATCGCAACTGAGGGTACTCTCCAGGTAACTTCTTTCAGAAGTCCCTATCACTAAATCACCTTGGTAATTCCAGATACTTGCCCTTTGCCCTTTGAGAGTTTGGTTTCCTGAAAGGGAAGCCAACCCCCAGCTCAGAGAAACTCTAAGAATGGTTCTTGTAAGTAGGAAAGCCACCTTGTCACTGCTTGGCAGGAACCAAGGACGCGAGCGCCTGTTATTTTAAAGAGGAAAGCCCATGTTTTCTCACCAGCACTTTGACAGTTTGACAGGGGGACAGCAGAGGCACAGGAAGGGCCATCATTAAGCCATAACGGCTGAAAACTGAGGTCCCGCTATTGCCCTCACCAGTGCTGTCACAGCACCTGACATCCTGTCTAAACTGAGGAAACCCATTCAGAGAAGAAACAAACATCTCTGCCAAATTAAGCACAGACACCCACACACACAGCCACATTCGATATGAAGAACTCAAAGGTCAAATGCAGATGTTATCTGCCTACACTCATGTGTTCCCGCACCCCTGTAGAGGAGCCCTACTTAGCAGACCAACCACCCTCTCCCGAGCCCCCAGCTAGTCACCACAGCTTGGTCAGCCATTCTGAGACCACAGGAAAAACCCAACAGACTCAGTTTCTCTCATACTCTCTGTACTCTTCTGACACCGGGTTTGGGGAGGCGGGGGTTTCCCACTCACAAGCAAGACACAGCTGCAGCCACAAATGCCAGCTGGGGGTCCTCTCATGTAATTTCATCTCAAGACAATGAGCCTAGAGTAGGGGGCAACCCCCATAGGCTAAGGGCTAAGCCCCAGGACCACCTCCACTTACATATTAGGTGCCAACCTCAAGTCCCCAAAGCTGTTCTGCCTACTTCTGACCTACCTGCTTTAGACCAGGGTTCCATACTGGGGGAGGGGGGGAGAGAGAAAGGTCCCAGGCTCAATACCCACACTGTAAAACTGAATGAATGAATGAATGATGAATGAGAGGAGGAGGGAGAGGGAGAGACAGAGGGAAGGAGAAGGAAGGAAGAGAAGAGGAGAAGAAAGAAGAAGAGAAAGAAGAAGAGGAGAGGAGGAGGGGAGTTAGGGAGAGGAGGGTAGGTGATTGGAGGGATTGGGTAGTCGAGGGATATGCATTATGCGACGGCTCGGCGAGTAGACTTCGCGTCTATGCTCTTCAGCGTATATATTCGATGAGAGGAGAGTAAGGGAATTGCTCTTTCCTGGCTCCAATCCCCTACGCCCTCCAAACTTGACTTCCATTCCTTCCTTAATTCATTTCCCAACCGCCAGTCCCTCCTGCTTCTCCCCTGCCCCGGTCTCTCCTGTGTTCTCGCTCTCGGCCGGTCAAGGCCGCAGGATTGGCAAATTTCAAGTCCAGCCTGGACCTCTATGGGAAACCCTGGCTCAAAAATAATATTAAACCAGAGTTAATTAATTAAACCAAGATTCCCATCACCTCCTCCTCTGGTTCAATTAATTTGCTTGTGTAGTTCATCGAACCCTGGGAAATATGCCTATTAGAAAGGATGGCTTATTAGAAAGGATTACAGGGCTGGGATAGAGCTCCAAGTGGTAGAGCATCTGCCTTGCACGTATGAGGCCCTCAATTCAGTTCCCAGCACCAGATGTTGGAAAAAAAAAAAAATTACAAAGGACACTAATCCTTCAGGGAGGGTTTAGGAGGTCCCCCTTGTCTCTCTGAGCATGTCACCCCTCTGTGTGTTTTAGACACTTCTTTACAAAGACTTTATGATAAAAGCCATAGATAATCAACTTAACCTTCAGCACTTTCCTCTGGGAGGAGATTGAGCTGAAAACCTCACCCCTTTAGCCCTGCCTGTCTTTCCTGTGACTGGCCACAGCCTGACACTATGTAGAAGCCTGCCCAGTCTCAGTACATTTCAATCAGCTTTTTAAAAAAGACAACTCAACCGCCAGCACTGGTCTACGAAGGGAGTTCCAGCCCAGCTGAGCTACAGGGAGACACTTGTCTCNGGAGAGAGAAGAGAGGAGAGGAGAGGAGAGGAGAGGAGAGGAGAGGAGAGGAGAGGAGAGGAGAGGAGAGGAGAGGAGAGGAGAGGAGAGTAGGGATTGAGAGGGCCCTGGACTCAATCCCTACTCACTACAAAATTGAATTAATTAATTAATTAATTAATTAAAAAAAGAAAGTAACTCCTGCTTCTAAAGCCAAGTATTACATGTGTATAGCTCTAGGAGGTAAAGGCAGCAGGATTGCAAATTCAAGTCCAGCCTGGACTCTACGGGGAAACCCTGGCTCAAAAATTAATTATTTAAACCAGAGTTAATTAATTAAACCAAGATTCCCATCACCTCCTCCTCTGGTTCAATTAATTTGCTTGTGTAGTTCATCGAACCCTGGGAAATATGCCTATTAGAAAGGATGGCTTATTAGAAAGGATTACAGGGCTGGGGATAGAGCTCAGTGGTAGAGCATCTGCCTTGCACGTATGAGGCCCTCAATTCAGTTCCCAGCACCAGATTTGGAAAAAAAAAAAAATTACAAAGGACACTAATCCTTCAGGGAGGGTTTAGGAGGTCCCCCTTGTCTCTCTGAGCATGTCACCCCTCTGTGTGTTTTAGACACTTCTTTACAAAGACTTTATGATAAAAGCCATAGATAATCAACTTAACCTTCAGCACTTTCCTCTGGGAGGAGATTGAGCTGAAAACCTCACCCCTTTAGCCCTGCCTGTCTTTCCTGTGACTGGCCACAGCCTGACACTATGTAGAAGCTGCCAGTCTTCAGTACATTCATCAGCTTTTAAAAGACACTCAGCGCCAGCCTGGTCTACAGAGTGAGTTTCAGGCCAGCTGGAGCTACAGGGAGACCCTGTCTCGAAAAGACCAAAAAAAAAAAAAAAAAAAAGACACTCAGCACTGTGGAGACTCCAAGGATTTTAGGATGTGTGCCAGGAAATAGGGAGGAAGATCAGATATCTATAGTTCACACCATCCCAGGCCTCTTTTAACAGTTCTTTCAAACAGATTTGGCACAACCATCCCTCTAGCTTCACTACTATCTGATTGTGAATGTAGTGCTCGGAATGATCTGGGCACTGAAAGCCAGAGTGGGGACACTCTGCTAAGTCACCTCAGCACTACCTCATTCCAAGAATGGATGTGGGTCTCGGGGTGGTGCAAACAGCACCCACTTGGTGAAATCTAAAACAAAGTGAGGTTTCAGGGCTGGAGTGTAGCTCAGTGGCTAAGTGCTCCCTAGTATGAAGGTCCAGGATTCTATCCCCAGGATCACAAAAGAACATGGTATTTTTAGACAATGATCTAGCCATTATTATTATTATTATTACTATTATTGGTCTTTTTGAGACAGGGTCTCCCTGTAGTCCCAGCTGGTCTAGAACCCATTATGTAGACCAGGCTGGCCTTGAACTCACAGAGATCTGCCTGCCTCTGCCTCCCATGTGCCGGGACTAAAGGTGTGCACCACCATGACTAACATCTAGCTTTTTAAGTTTTAAAAATGTTTTATGTATAAGCATGTATGTCTGTGCACCTGTGTGCCTGTGTCTGTGGAGGCCAGGAAAAGAAGTCAGATCCCCCTGGCACTAGAGTTACAAGTGCTTATCAGCAGCCTGATGTGGGTATTGAGAACCAAACTCGGGTCCTCTGGAACAACTGTAAGTGCTCTTGACTGCTGAGCTATCACTACAACCCCACCCCCCTTTGTTTTTCACCAAAAGCCAGCTATGGGGGTTGGAGAGATGGTTCAAGACCCAAATTCAATTCCCAGCATCCACATGGTAGCTGACAACCATCTATAACTCCAGTTCCAGGGGATCTGATACCTTCTAGTCTCCACAGTTTGCACAACACAGGTGTCCTTACATAAAGGCAGGCAAAATACCATAGACATAAAATAAAAATAAATAAAATTTTAAAATTTAAATAAAAGCCAGCTATGTAGTCAACACCTATAATCCCAGCATGCAGGAGGATGAGGCAAGAGGATCATTAGTTTTAGGCTAGCCCAGGATTATTAGTTCTAGGCTAGCCTGGGATACATACCAAGACCCTATCCTGAACCATGCCCTGAAACTTCTGTTTATAAATGTCATGAATACTGATACAGATTTGGCTCACATTTTTTCCATTAGATACAGGTTAATTTTCTATCTATTAAAGCAAGAATTCATATAACACATTTAGCACAACTTGACTGTTCTCCTGCGACAGACGATTACAGCTGAGCAGGTGCTCACTCCTGGCAGAGCTGGGCTTTACCCGTTGGGTCACCCTCACCCTACTCCACACTCCTGCCACAGGGAACCCCAGGCAGGGGAGACTCCTAGGGTAAAAGCTTTCATATTCAGTCTCAGGGGCACTTTTTTAAATAATGCTTTTATTGATGTTTTGTGTATTTCAGACATCATTTCTCAGTTCAGTTTAGACATATTCCCCTTTCCCTCCCGCCCACCCCACCCCATACATGCACTCTGCCATAAATGTCCTGCATCTTTCTCTCAGCCTTTTTTTTATGTTTAGGAATTCACATTTGAGAAGAAAAGGTTCAGGTATATTTCCCAGATCAGAGCAGAGGCCTGGAGGAGACCTGACTGTGCCTGCGGGAAGCTGAGTAATGCCCTGACCCACGCAGGGATCCCAGAGCACAGACGTTGGGCAGCCTGTCCAGGGCACTCATTCTGAAATACGGCAGACCCTCCTGCAACTCCCTGCTCCTGTTACTCAAGGTTGCTTGAGTGGGCATGGAACAATCAAAGATTTTCTACAAACAAGAAATAAATGGACAAGGCTCCTCTGGCCCAAAGCTCTGCAGAGTCCAGCGACATGGCCCGCCACGGAAAGTGCCAAAACAGCAAGAAGGGCACAACCTTCCCAGTCGCATTCCCTCCTCTGCATCCAGAAACAAGTAGGCACTGCCAGGGATCTGAGCCATGATCTGGACTTTCCAGAATCTTTCATGGCCAAGAAGTGTCGATAGAAATGTCTGTAAGACTCAGAACCTTGCTTTGCAGGTAGCAAGTGAATGTTTCCAAATGAGAATAAATTAGCCTGTCCCAATGTCAACCTCAGGCCGATACGAAGACACATTCACACACACACACACACACACACACACACACAAACACACACACGTGCAAAAAAGGAGGAAGGTTCATACAAGGGACGTTTCCTCTCTTCTGCTCCCCTGTCCTATAAGGGCACAGCATTCATCACATTGGCCCCTCTACCATATGAAGACACAGTATGAAGGCCCTCACCACACACCAGATGAGTGCTTTGACCATGGAGTTCCCAGGCTCCAGAACTATAGGAAATAAACCTCTCTGTGTCCTTCATAAGTTCCCCAGTCTGTGGTACTGTATTGCAGTAGCTCACAATGCACCAAGATACATCTTCAGCCCTTGCCACGGGTGGGAGTGTCTGTTAGCTGCTTTGCTCACAGCTGTGACCAAATGTGTGACAAGAAGCCACTTAAAGCCGGGCATGGTGGCACACGCCTTTAATCCTAGCACTTGGGAGGCAGAGGCAGGCGGATCTTTGTGAGTTCAAGGCCAGCCTGGTCTACAAAGTGAGTTCCAGGACAGCCGGGGCTACAGGGAGACCCTGTCTCGAAAAGACCAAAAAAAAAAAAGAAGCCACTTAAGGGAGCAAGGGCTTATTATGGCTCACAGTTTGGAGGCATAATACTTCCTGGCAAAGAAGACATGGTGGTGGAGAGGCTTAGTGTGCTGGCCTATCATTGACTAGTATAGGTGTAATTTCTATTTAATCTTCCAGGGCAACTCCATGCAAGCAGGGAGCCCACTTCGCCATGTTTTGAGGCTCCTTTGCAGCCCCTGGCACATGCTCTCAGGATGGTTAGGAACAACCTCTTCTGTCATGTCTGAGCTGCAGCAGGTGGGGAGGTGGGAGGACCCACCTGCTGCAGCTCAGCAGTGCCCTTCACAGGACAATTAAGGGACATGGGAAGGGGAAGAGGAAGGAGCCTCCATTCTGAGTCCCGTTAGAATCTCTCACCAGCCACGAATCAAGAATTCGAGCAAAATTAAGATTTGCTGTGAAGGTTGCTGACATAGAGACAATATTCCTTTTACATAGAGAAGAATGCTAAGATCATAATTAACCACATTTAAGGCTTAAGTCTACATGACTTTGAATATGGCCTCACTCACTCCTTTCCCAGACTTCTGTGAATCTCACACAAAAAAACTATTAACTTTTGTTTACAGTTACAACACCTTCCCTTGCAAACTTTGTGATATCGGGTTTTACTTTATCAGCTGAAATCCTATCCAATGCACCTGTAAACCTGCTATGATCTCATTTAAATTCCTTAACAACTCTTTGAAGGTATAAATTCAGAACCCCCCAAAATACTATACATGGCTATTAGAAAGACAAGCTAGACTCTACTTTGAGAAGTCCATACTCACATTTGTTTTGTGGGAAGTTTTTGTTTGGGGTTTTTGTTTTGGTTTGGTTTGGTTTCTGAGACAAGGTCTTACCATATAGCCTGGGTGACCTGGAAATCTCCAAGGTCCACCTGCTTTGCCTCCCAAGTGCTGGGATCAAAGGCACAGGTACACCGCCACACCCAGCTGACATGCACATCTGAGCGCCTGTATTTATCCTTTCCAGGATGCCTTTCTAGTAATCCCTGTGCTTAAATCTATGTTAAAATCTCTTCTTGCTGGGCGTGGTGGCACACACTCGGGAGGCAGAGGCAGGTGGATCTATGTGAGTTCAAGGCCAGCCTGGTCTACAGAGTGAGTTCCAGGACAGCTGGGGCTACAGGGAGACCCTGTCTTGAAAAGACCAAAAAAAAAAAAATCTCTTCTTAATAAACAAACTCCAGCTGGGCGGACTGGCATGGTGGTGCAGGCCTTTAATCCTAGCACTCAAGAGGCAGAGGTAGGCGGATCTCTGTGAATTCAAGGCCAACCTGGTCTACAGAGTGAGTTCCAGGACAGCTGGGGCTACAGGGAGACCCTGTCTTGAAAAGACCAAAAAATAAATATATAAATACCAACTCTGCTTCATATTGGTTTATCTTGGAATTCATTTCTTCAGCAAAATCAAGAATCTTGGCTTCACCTGAGAGATGAGTCTACATGGAACTATACCTCTAGGCCAAGCCCAATACCAACACTCCATCCCTCCACTTCACCCCAGGCTCAGCTCTTCCCAGAACATACACAAGCCAGGCTTAGCTTCACCAAGCATGCCACAGCTCAGAGGCCCAGGATCCCAACTCTCAGAATGATGGATCCTGAGCGACTTAGCAGGGAGAGGCAACAAGACATTTCAGCAGCTGCAACAAACAGGCTTGAATTTCAATTCCACTGGTTCTAGTAACAACCAGCAAGATACTGGAGGGGCCAGGCAATCTCCCCTCTTCCTCTGAAGATTCCAGTCTGCTGAACAAAGTGATGACAGAGGGCCTCACTATCCAAGTGACTGCCAGGTAAAGCAGTGAGATTCAGAAACACATGCACCCTTCCTCCCATCAGAGCCAAGAAGTGCCTCAAGTCACTTGGGGGCTCAGCAACTCTTGTGGCTTCATACACCTTGCCAGAATATCTTCTGCCCTGTCCACTGTTAGGGTCCGGGAGAAGAACCCAGTCTTTGACCAAATCCTAAGCTCTGCCAAATCCACCACCTTGGTCAAGGTTCACTATCATTCCTGAACCATATTTGAAAGTGGAGAAGACTTGACCCCTCCCTTGATCTTTCTTGGGAAACTAAATTCCCCAGCAGGGGCCAGGAGTCAATGAAATAATGAATCTTTTCCATTTCCAAAGGCTGGAATTCAAAGGAATTCAAATCCAAGCTGAATCACTGGCTTGCTGTTGGACCCAAGCCAAACTCAGCTGGTGGTTTAGCCCAGGCAAGCAGTCCCACCTTGAGCCATCCAACCCATCCCGTCTGATAACTTTTCTTGATAAGAAAGCAACTTGATGCCAGGCATGGTAGTGCATGCCTTTAATCCCAGCAGAGGCAGAGGCAGAGGCAAGTGGATCTCTGTGTGTTCAAGGCCAGCCTAGTCTATAGAGTGAGTTCCAGGCCAGCTGGGACTACAGGGAGACCCTGTCTCAAAAAGACAAAGAAAAAGAAAAAGAAAAAAAGGAAGAAGTAGAGGGTTTATTTAAGGAAGGATTTAAAGACTGTAGCCCAGCCCAGGAGACTTCATTAACTATCTCAGCATGAGCATCCAGCCTAGCTTCCAGAGAGGTTACAGATGGTACATGGACTCAGGGTTATTCTCATTTAGCCTGAATCTGTGCTGTCCATTGCAAGAGCCACAAATGGGTTTAACTAAAGCAACACTTAAATGAGATAAAATTTAAATTTAAATAAACTAAAATTTAAAATCCTGCCCCTCATTGCACTGTGTGCATTTCCAGTACTCAGTAGGGGGCGGGGGGGGGGCAGCAACTCCTGACAGAGCTGTTCAGGATATTTCCTACACCATAGAATACCAGCTAGGTGATGCTGCTATGTCTAGTTACCAAGGTCCAACAGTTCTGGGTCTCTTATTTCTCAGCAGGTATCCATCCATTGCATTATAAGGTCAGTTCAGAACTTCATGCATGGCCAGTTCCACTTATTCTTTTTAATGGAATGGGAAAAAATAGAATATACCAGAGGATATCACATGTCGGTCACACATTCATATGGTGACATGTGTCATATGCTCCACTTTATTCATCTATAGGACACGCAAACACACGCATGCACACACACACACACACACAAGTCACTGTGCACAGCGGCAGCGTGGGGGCACATTCATCCCCACTCATTTTTCCCTTTCCAGATGACACAAACCTGGAGCAGATGAGGCACAGGGCCTCCTCCAAACCACCACAGGAAGGGTCTTTTGGAAATGACTTTTCTTGTGCTTTTTCCTAGCATCCATTTCCTCCAGGCACAGACCCAGGCAACTAGGCAGCTTCAGATGTTCATCTGGGCTCCTGTGCCCACAGACAGTCAGGCTCTCTGTACTTACAGAACAAAGACTTGCCAGAACATCAACAGCCAAGATGAAGAAGCATCCGTAAGTTATTCTTGCTCCTTCGGTCCAAAAGGTCTTCTTCCCTTATCAGCTATGGTTCTATAATTTGGAGAGAGAAGGAGAAGTGGCGGGGGGAGAGACCCCTGGGTCACCTAATAACCAGCTGAGATGGAATATGATCATCATGCCACATATCCCCTCCATCAAGAAGAACCAACATGCTGGGCATGGTGGTACATGCCTTTAATCCCAGCACCCAGGAGGATCTCTGTGAGTTCAAGGCCAGCCTGGTCTACAAAGTGAGGTCCAAGCCAGCTGGGGCTACAGGGAGATCTTATCTCAAAAAGGGCAAAAAAAAGGAAAAGAACCACCAACAGGATTCAGTATAATAAAAAGAACAAGTAGGTTTCAGGTGTGCTCATGCGCATCTTTAATCTCAGCACTTGGGAGGAAGAGCAGGCTGATCTCTATGAGTTTGAAGCTAGCCTGGTCTACATAGTGAGCTCTATACCACCCAGGGCTATATATTGAGGCCTTGTATCCAAAAAGGAGGAGGAGGAGGAGGAGGAGGAGGAGGAGGCAGCGGCGGCAGAGGCGGCAGCAAAAAGAGAAAAAAGAAAAAGAAAAAAAAAAGCAGAAAATACTCCAATGAGGCTGGATCTTGAAAAACCTCATCATTTGACTCTCAAACACTGAAATTAAGTATAAATTAGTCTTGGAAAAGATGTGTGCCACCCCTGGTGTAGGGTAACCCAGAACTGTCCCACCTGGGAGCAGCTGAGCTTCCATTTGCTCCTGGGCTTTCTGCTGAACTCCATGATTCTTTGTTACATAATGTCTTTGGAAGCTACAAGGCAGTATCTATCTTCTCTGTTCAGGCATATGGCCTGGGTTTTTTATCTGAGTTAGGTGGCAGCAGGGGGGGAAATAGAAAAATAAACTGGATTTCTTTCCTTTTCAATTTCCTTGGTAGGATTTGCTTTGCATTGGCTTAGGGAAACTGAATAATTCCTAGGAGGGTCTGGATCAGTTGAGCAGACTTCCCACCCCCAGAGATGAGGACTTCCAGCTTTTAGGAAGGTGAGTGCATTTCCAAGAGCCCCTCCGCAGCAGGCGCCCAGACCCTCCGCACGATAGGGCACTGCTGTCTATCACATCCCCAAGGACCATGGCCTTCCACCAAGTATCTCTAACACGATTTCTGACCTGGGTTGGTTACAGCAGATAAACCTTGATCTCCAAATGTCAACCCAAGGTGTCATTGTCAAAAACATATCCCACCATGCTGATAAATTTGTGTCCAGAAACTATACAAAACCCAACTGAATTGTTGGCTTGACAGATGATGGGAAGTTTCCCACACATGTGTTCTCAGCAATGTGATTAATGAAATTCTAAAAATCACCATCAAAGGAGCATCACATATGGGTAGGATGGCGTGCATGCACACATACACACTCATGAACACACACATGCACACATACACAAACTGACAATCAGGCTTCCCACCACGCCTCACCTACCCTGCGCCTTTGCTCCTGAAATTCATCTCCTCCCTCACAGATATGGTAGGTCACTTCCTGGTATAGAGTAGAAGTGTACTTGTATAAAGGATTAAAAAAAGAAGAAAAATCAGCCAAGCTAATCAACTCTATGACAGCAATGGCCAGAAGAGAGCCCTAAAAATAGCTGGCAAACCGAATAATTTGGCCCCATTGGTGCAAGTTATTGGAATTGATACAGAAAGTGATTGCTTTAAAACTCACTGTAGCACCTGCCTTTTACAGGAAAAGAAAGTTTCATGGGGGGAGGTCACCTGCCCAAGTTCACACAGATAATTACTAGTGATGTTGGGAGAGAACCACCCTTCCAGGCTCCCAAGCCAACCCCTGTTTTATGCTCAGGATCATACACTGGTGATGGTGAATTCTCTCCACCTCAGGGTTCTCATTATGTATATTTGGTTAGTTTGTGTTGCTGCTGTTGATGTTTAGTTTTTTATTGTTTTATGAGGTTTTGCCTTCTTTACCCTGTCTCATTTCCTTCCCTCTCCCACGAGAACTCTCATTTCCAGTCAGTCTCCCTCCCACCCTCGTGGCTTCCTTTCCTGAGGTCCACTGAGTCAAGGTACTTGTCCAGCACGCGGGTGGGGGGGGGTGAGTTGAGCAATGGCAACTTATCTGTGTCTGCACCACTGAAGAAAATGACATCCTTCCTCCCCCAAACAGCCGTTAATTGCCAATAGCCCTTCTGGGAAAAGTGGTGCTTCACCCGCCTGCCCCCCTGATGAAATGTTGATGGGCCAAGACACGTGAAGAGAACCACCTGTTTTTTGCAACAGTGTCCCATGTAGACCAGGCTGGCATCAAATTTGCTATGTAGCTGAGGATGGCCTTGATCACTTGATCTGTGATTACAGAAGCACACCACCGCACCTGTCTCTCATTCCTGTGTCCTTTGGAAGGCAGAAACCAACAAGAGCTGCAGTGTCCATCCAGGGTCAAGTTTAGACAAGAGAGGAAAATGATGAGAACCCATCAGCCAGTTCCAGTTGATCTTGGATTTGTGTCACAGAAAGCTAAGATTATAAATAAATTGCTCTTCAGCCAAAAGTGTAAGGCTTTTCTCCAAAGTCAGGGCCAACTCAAAATTGTTCACCTAGACAACAGCAGAGCCCTCGACACTGACCCCTCCATCTACTTCTAGAAGTCTGCCTTTCCCTTTGGCAAATGCCAGATTCACTGCCTCCTACCAAGCACAGGCCTGCACTTGGGGTCACCAGCTGGCTTTCCACATCCAAAGGATGGCAGAATCAAGGAAAGAAAGCCACTCCTCACCTCTCACCCCTCACCCCACTTCTGGGGACTGAACCCGGGCCCTCACGAAGCAGGTAAGCACCAAGTCATAGTTCATTTTTCATCTCTCTCTAGAAAACCGTATTTTTCCCATTACGACTATATTTTTATAAAATCAAATAGAGAAAGAAAAAAATATCATTATATTACAATATCATTATCAGGATTTGGGCTTATTACCTACCAGGCTTTCATTTTTATTAGAAGTGTATGTGTGTGACTATTAAAGTTATCATCTACATACCAATATTTCTGTATCCTCTTTCCTTTCCCATAATTATAAGACAAACATTCCATTTGGCTACAATCTTCATAATATATAATTTCAATGGTTCTATTTAGTATCTAGTCAAGTTTATTTCCCATATTTACCTAACTGTTCTCCATGAAGGAACATGTATTTTTCTAGTGCTTTACTAATTAGAACTAAGGATTTTCTGAACACTGCTATACAAGTAGATTTTTTTTTTTTTTTTTTTTTTTTTTCCAAAGTCAGGGCCAACTCAAAATTGTTCACCTAGACAACAGCAGAGCCCTCGACACTGACCCCTCCATCTACTTCTAGAAGTCTGCCTTTCCCTTTGGCAAATGCCAGATTCACTGCCTCCTACCAAGCACAGGCCTGCACTTGGGGTCACCAGCTGGCTTTCCACATCCAAAGGATGGCAGAATCAAGGAAAGAAAGCCACTCCTCACCTCTCACCCCTCACCCCACTTCTGGGGACTGAACCCGGGCCCTCACGAAGCAGGTAAGCACCAAGTCATAGTTCATTTTTCATCTCTCTCTAGAAAACCGTATTTTTCCCATTACGACTATATTTTTATAAAATCAAATAGAGAAGAAAAAATATATCATTATATTACAATATCATTATCAGGATTTGGGCTTATTACCTACCAGGCTTTCATTTTTATTAGAAGTGTATGTGTGCTGAACTATTTAGTATCATCTATCATACAATATTTCTGTATCCTCTTTCCTTTCCCATAATTATAAGACAAACATTCCATTTGGCTACAATCTTCATAATATATAATTTCAATGGTTCTATTTAGTATCTAGTCAAGTTTATTTCCCATATTTACCTAACTGTTCTCCATGAAGGAACATGTATTTTTCTAGTGCTTTACTAATTAGAACTAAGGATTTTCTGAACACTGCTATGCAAGTAGATTTTTTTTTTTTTTTTTTTTTNAACCTTGACCAAGGTGGTGGATTTGGCAGAGCTTAGGATTTGGTCAAAGACTGGGTTCTTCTCCCGGACCCTAACAGTGGACAGGGCAGAAGATATTCTGGCAAGGTGTATGAAGCCACAAGAGTTGCTGAGCCCCCAAGTGACTTGAAGTGCACTGCTTGAGCTCTGATGGGGAGGAAGGTGTCGCATGTGTGTATGAATCTCACTGCTTTACCCTGGCCGTCACGTGGATAGTTTGAGGCCCTCCTGTAATCTTCACTTTTGTTCAGCAGACTGGAATCTTCAGAGGAAGAGGGGAGATTGCCTGGCCCCTCCAGTATCTTGCTGGTTGTTACTAGAACCAGTGGAATTGAAATTCAAGCCTGTTTGTTGCAGCTGCTGAAATGTCTTGTTGCCTCTCCCTGCTAAGTCGCTCAGGATCCATCATTCTGAGAGTTGGGATCCTGGGCCTCTGAGCTGTGGCATGCTTGGTGAAGCTAAGCCTGGCTTGTGTATGTTCTGGGAAGAGCTGAGGCTGGGGTGAAGTGGAGTTGATTTGGAGTGTTGGTATTTGGCTGGCCTAGGGGTATATTTCCATGAGTGACTTATTCCTCAGGTGAAGCCAAGATTATGATTTTGCTTGAAGAAATGAATTCCAAGCTTATAACCAATCTGAAGCAGAGTTGTTATTCTATATTTATTCTTGGTATTTCAAGGGGGATACAGGGTCTCCCTTAGCCCAAGATGTCCTGGACACTCACTCTGTTAGACAGGTTGGCCTTGAATTCACAGTGATCCGCCTACCTCACACTGCCTCCTGAGTGCTAGGTAAAAGGTCCTGCTCACCACATGCCAGTAACGCCCAGCTGTGAGTTCGTTTCTTAAGAAGCGATTTTTTTTTTTTTTGCTTCTTTTAGTGGCAGCGGTTTCTCCCTGTAGCCCGCCTTTTTTTTCTTCTTCCTCAGCTCGCGTCCCTGGAATCACTCTTAACCACCCAGCTGGCCTTTTGATGAATCAAAATGATCGTCGTGCACTATGGCCCTCCCAAGTTCTAGGATTAAAGGGTGTGCCACAACACCGACAGCAATGGGCAAGAGTTTTAACACTAGATGTATTTAAGCACAGGGGATTAATAGAAAAGCATCTCGGGAAGAAGAAAAATACAGGGAGATCAGGATGTGAATTGTCCGCTGGGTTTTGTTGGTCGGTGTACCTGTGTCCTTTGATCCCAGCACTTGGGAGGCAAGCAGGTGGATCCCTGGGGCTAAACGGACAGCTATACTAGATGAATTTGCTAGCCCAGATCCCTGTGATAGACCCTGTCTCAAAAACAAAAACACACAACAACAAAACTTCCCACAAAACACATTTGAATGGACTTCTCAAAGTAGAGTCTAGCTTGTCTTTCTAATAGCCATGTATAGTATTTTGGGGGGTTCTGAATTTATACCTTCCCCACATCGTTTTTCAGGCCTTTAATTGATATATTAGGCCGGTTTACAGGTCTGCATTGCGATTTCCGGATTTTCAGCTGATAACGTAAAACCCGATATCACCAACGTTTGCAAGGGAAGGGGTTTGTAAAACTGTAAACAAAAGTTAATAGTTTTTTTGTGTGAGATTCACAGAAGTCTGGGAAAGGAGTGAGTGAGGCCATATTCAAAGTCATGTAGACTTAAGCCTTAAATGTGGTTAATTAGGAGAGGAGCATGTCTTAGCCGAGGGAAAAGGAATATTGTCGCTATGGCAGAAACAAGTCGCAGAAAAGAGTAAGGGGGCATAAGTGACGTGGAGAGAGTGGGAGGGGAGAGATGATAAAGGGGTACGAGAAGGGAGGCGATATCTGATGACATTGAAATGTACCACTTAATTGTCCTGTGAAGGGAACCTGATGAGCTCGAAGAAGCGTGGTGTCTAAAACTTACCCACCTGCTGCAGATAAGAAAGGACAGAAGAGGGGGGTAATAAAAAATAAGCGGACGCGTAATGGAAAGGGGATGAAAAGGAGCATCACAAAAACACGGCACTGCAAGAAAATTGCGGCTCCTGATTGCATTGGATCGGGCGCCCTGCGTGTGGTGGAGGAAGGTCGTCCGGCTTGTGGGTGGAAGATTCAAAAAATAGAAATTAACACCTATATTCTATTGGCAATGAGTTTTTTCTAGGCCAGCACACCTAAGCTCTCTCACTCCACAACACCATCTATGGTTCTTCTTTGCGCAGGAAGTCATTTTATTATTTCCTCCAACCTGTCAGCAGCCATAACATAAGGACCTTGCGCCCTTATAAGGGGCTTTCATTTTTTTTTTTATTTCTTATTCTTTTTTTTTTTTTTTTCTTTTTCTTGACTTTTGCTGTCTTTCCGAGAGACAGGGTCTACAATGTAGAACGTGTGTACTGCCGAATAACTTGTTTAGACAAGGATTGGCAAGTGGGAAAGCCAAAAAAAAGTATACGCAAGGGATCTATGATCGACAAAGTGATTAAGGATGTTAAAGGAGGGTGTTGTGTTTGATGTTTGTATACGTGCTTTAGGATTTATGATTCAGCCCGTGCGTAGGATTTCATGTCTGGATTTTTATAATGGTCGATGTTCTTTGTGCGTGTGCCACCAGTTGTGGCCTGTGTGGCCCTCTCATTACAGGGTGTGCCACTCATGCCCTGCTTTTATCCCGGCTTCTTTTTACGTGGGCTCTGTCACACCATTCCACTTGGTCACTCCCAGCTGTTTGAGCAAAAGCAGATAAAGGACACTAACTACCCAGCTGGACCCAAGTGTGTGAGCTATGATGAAGAAGCACGTTATCTTCGGTCCATGGCATGGCCATCTTGCCTATGTGTGTGAGTCTGCACCTGCCCATCTACCGTGCAGTTTACCACAGAGTGGGGAAGGGTTGCATTCATTGCGTGGTGAACTTTATGCAAGGCCACAAGAGAGGTTATTATTCTCCGAGTAGGTCGCCTGGGAGCATGGAGATAAAATCCCATCACATGGGACAAAAGCACTCTCTGGCCTTTGTGTGCTGTCCGCTGATGGGTTGAGGTGTGCCCCTTTCCAGACTGTGTGTTTCATATGGTTAGAGGGCCAAGTTTGCTCACAGATAGCTCTCGTTGCTCCTCTAGGTAAGGGAGTGATACGTTTCCTTTATTGAAGCCTCCTTCAGGCGCGTGCTTCATCGCCTAATACCTGGTCGCCGCTGCCGGCCTGAGGTCCCGTGTCTTCTGTGCTCAGATGTGCATGGAACAGTAACGCCGACCTCCATGCCCGATAGGTCAGGTACGGTCCCGAGAGTGATGACAGAATATTCGACAGCCGCACGAACTCGACGTCGAAAGCCGCGATACCGTCAGCTTATCTCCCCTGGCCATGAGATTGAACTGTCCCCGTCCTTCCTTCCTCCTTTCTTTTCCCGTCCTCCCTTCTCATTCATTTTTTTGTTTTTTGTTTGTTCTGTTTTTTTTTTCCTTCTCCCCCCCCCCCTTTTTTCATTTTTTTTTTCTTGCCTCCTCCAAACCAGGAGTCGAAAAGCGTCAGTGAGCTTTTTGAGGGCGAGCACGTACCTACAGCGTTCTACCATTGTTATGAAGACACAGTTATTGAAGGCCCCTCCTTCACCTCACCACCCAACACCAGATGAGTTTGTCTTTTTTGGACCTTAGTTTGATGTGCTTTTTTTTTGGTTTGGCTTTTTTTTTAGTGCTTTTGGCCCATGGAGTTCCTCACAGTCCGGCTCCCCAGACATCAGCAGAGATTGACACTATAGGAAACTAAGCAGAGACCTATCAGGACATAAAACCTCTCTGTGTCCCTTCATAACGTTCCTCCATCTCCCAGTCTGTGGGGGCTTTTTTTTTCGCGTACTTTTTCCTGGTACTTCGCTTTTTTTTCTTCTCCTTTCTTCTTTTTTTTTTCTCTTTTTTTTCTTGTTCCCCTTTCCCCCCCCATTTTCTTTTTTTACTTGCAGTTAAGTTTCTACCCTTAGTGCCTTGTTACGCTCACAAATCGCCAACAAGTATCCTTACATCTTCAGCCCTCTGCAACGGTGGGAGGTCTGTTAGCTGCTTTGCTCCACAGCTGTGACAAAGTGTACAAGAAGCCACTTAAAAGCCGGGGGCCATGTGGCGAACGCCTTAATCCTAGCACTTGGGAGGCAGAGGCAGGCGGATCTTTGTGAGTTCAAGGCCAGCTGGTCTTCAACAAAGGTGGAGTTCCAGGACAGCCGGGGCTACAGGGAGACCCTGTCTCGAAAAGACCAAAAAAAAAAAAAAAAAAAAACAAAAAAAAAAAAAAATAAAAAAAGCAGGCCACTTAAGGGAGCAAGGGCTTATTATGGCTCACAGTTTGGAGGCATAATACTTTCCTGGCAAAGAAGACATGGTGGTGGAGAGGCTTAGTGTGCTGGCCTATCATTGACTAGTATAGGTGTAATTTCTATTTAATCTTCCAGGGCAACTCCATGCAAGCAGGGAGCCCACTTCGCCGTGTTTTGAGGCTCCTTTGCAGCCCCTGGCACATGCTCTCAGGATGGTTAGGAACAACCTCTTCTGTCATGTCTGAGCTGCAGCAGGTGGGGATTGGTGGGAGGACCCACCTGCTGCAGCTCAGCAGTGCCCTTCACAGGACAATTAAGGACATCGGGAAGGGGAAAGGAAAGGAGCCTCATTCTGAGGTCCCGTTAGAATTCTCACCAGCACGAATCAGAATTCGTAGCCCAAACATTCAGATTTGCTTCGACAAGGTTGTGAACATAGAGACAATATTCCTTTTACATAGAGAAGAATGCTAAGATCATAATTAACCACATTTAAGGCTTAAGTCTACATGACTTTGAATATGGCCTCACTCACTCCTTTCCCAGACTTCTGTGAATCTCACACAAAAAAACTATTAACTTTTGTTTACAGTTACAACACCTTCCCTTGCAAACTTTGTGATATCGGGTTTTACTTTATCAGCTGAAATCCTATCCAATGCACCTGTAAAAACCTGCTCTGATCTCATTTTAATCCTTAAAAACTCTTTGAAGGTATAAATTCAGAACCCCCCAAAATACTATACATGGCTATTAGAAAGACAAGCTAGACTCTACTTTGAGAAGTCCATACTCACATTTGTTTTGTGGGAAGTTTTTGTTTGGGGTTTTTGTTTTTCGTTTGGGTCTGTTTCTGAGACAAGGTCTTACCATATAGCCTGGGTGACCTGGAAATCTCCAAGAGGTCCACCTGCTTTTGCATCCCAAGTGCTGCGTGGATCAAAGGCACAGGTACACCGCCACACCCAGCTGACATGCACATCTGAGCGCCTGTATTTATCCTTTCCAGGATGCCTTTCTAGTAATCCCTGTGCTTAAATTCTATGGTTAAAATCTCTCTTGCTGGGCGTGGTGTGCCACCACACTTTAATCCTAGCACTTGGGAGGCAGAGCAGACGGATCTTTGCTGAGTTCAAGCCAGCCTGGTCTACCAGAGGGAGTTCCAGGACAAGCTGGGACTAAAGGGAGGGACCTGCTCTAAAGAATCAAAAAAAAAAAAATCTTCTCCTAATAAACAAACTCCAGCTGGGCGGACTGGCATGGTGGTGCAGGGCCTTTAATCCTAGCACTCTAAGAGGAAGAGGTAGGCGGATCTCTGTCGAATTCAAGGGCCAACCTGGTCTACCAGAGTGAGTTCCAGGAAAGCTGGGGCTACAGGGAGCCCCTGTGTCTTGCAAAGACCAAAAAATAAATATATAAAATACCAAACTCTGCTTCATATTGGTTTATCTTGGAATTCATTTCTTCAGCAAAATCAAGAATCTTGGCTTCACCTGAGAGATGAGTCTACATGGAACTATACCTCTAGGCCAAGCCCAATACCAACACTCCATCCCTCCACTTCACCCCAGGCTCAGCTCTTCCCAGAACATACACAAGCCAGGCTTAGCTTCACCAAGCATGCCACAGCTCAGAGGCCCAGGATCCCAACTCTCAGAATGATGGATCCTGAGCGACTTAGCAGGGAGAGGCAACAAGACATTTCAGCAGCTGCAACAAACAGGCTTGAATTTCAATTCCACTGGTTCTAGTAACAACCAGCAAGATACTGGAGGGGCCAGGCAATCTCCCCTCTTCCTCTGAAGATTCCAGTCTGCTGAACAAAGTGATGACAGAGGGCCTCACTATCCAAGTGACTGCCAGGTAAAGCAGTGAGATTCAGAAACACATGCACCCTTCCTCCCATCAGAGCCAAGAAGTGCCTCAAGTCACTTGGGGGCTCAGCAACTCTTGTGGCTTCATACACCTTGCCAGAATATCTTCTGCCCTGTCCACTGTTAGGGTCCGGGAGAAGAACCCAGTCTTTGACCAAATCCTAAGCTCTGCCAAATCCACCACCTTGGTCAAGGTTCACTATCATTCCTGAACCATATTTGAAAGTGGAGAAGACTTGACCCCTCCCTTGAGCTTCGTGGGAAATAAATTCCCCAGCAGGGCAGGAAATAAGGTCAATTGAAATAATTTGAATCTTTTCCATTCCAAAGGTGGGACTTCAAAGGAATTTCAATCCAAGCTGAATCACTTGGCTTGGGTTGGACCAAGCAAAAAACTCAGCTGGGGTTTAGCCCAGGGCAAGCAGGTCCCACCATTGATCCATCCAACCCATCCCGTTCTGATAAAACTTTTCTTGATAAGGAAAGCCAACTGATGCCAGGCATGGTAGTGCACTATTGCCTAATCCCCAGCAGACTGGCAGAGGCAGAGGCAAGTGGATTCTGTGAGATCAAGGCTAGCTTAGTCTATAGAGTGAGTTCCAGGCCCGCTGGGAGTACAGGGGACCCTGTTCCCAAAGACAAAGAAAAAGAAAAAAGAAAACAGGAAGAATAGAGGGTTTATTTAAGAAGGATTTAAAGGATCTGTAGCCCCCCCCCCCCCCAGCACAGGAGACTTCATTAACTATCTCAGCATGAGCATCCAGCCTAGCTTCCAGAGAGGTTACAGATGGTACATGGACTCAGGGTTATTCTCATTTAGCCTGAATCTGTGCTGTCCATTGCAAGAGCCACAAATGGGTTTAACTAAAGGCAACACTAAATAGATAAAATTTCAATTTAAATAATAAACTAAAATTAAAATCCTGCCCCTCACTGCACTGTGTGATTTCCAGTACTCCGTAAGGGGCGGGGGGTGGGGGCAGCAGCAAACTCCTGACAGAGCTGTTCAGGATATTTCCTACACCATAGAATACCAGCTAGGTGATGCTGCTATGTCTAGTTACCAAGGTCCAACAGTTCTGGGTCTCTTATTTCTCAGCAGGTATCCATCCATTGCATTATAAGGTCAGTTCAGCACTTCATGCATGGCCAGTTCCACCTTATTCTTTTTAATGGACAAGGAAAAAAAATAGAATATACCCGAGGATAATCACAGTCGGTCACACATTCATATTGTGCTGTGTCATTCTGCTCCACTTTATTATCTATAGGACACATGCACAACACACGCATGCACACCACAACACAACACACACCACACACAAAGGTCACTGTGCACCGCGGCAGCGTTGGGGACATTCATCCCCACTTCATTTTTCCCTTCCAGATGACACCAAAACCTGGAGGCAGTGAGGCACAGGCCTTCCCTCCAAAAACCACCACAGGAAGGGTCTTTTGGAAATGACTTTTCTTGTGCTTTTTCCTAGCATCCATTTCCTCCAGGCACAGACCCAGGCAACTAGGCAGCTTCAGATGTTCATCTGGGCTCCTGTGCCCACAGACAGTCAGGCTCTCTGTACTTACAGAACAAAGACTTGCCAGAACATCAACAGCCAAGATGAAGAAGCATCCGTAAGTTATTCTTGCTCCTTCGGTCCAAAAGGTCTTCTTCCCTTATCAGCTATGGTTCTATAATTTGGAGAGAGAAGGAGAAGTGGGGGGGTGGAGAACCCCTGGGTCACCTAATAAAACCAGCTGAGATGGAATATTGATCATCATGCACAATCCCCTCATCAAGAAATGACAACATGCTGGGCATGGTGGTAATGCCTTTAATCCCAGCACCCAGAGGACTCTGTGAGTTCAAGGCCAGCCTGGTTTACAAGTGAGGTCAAGCAGCTGGGGCTACATGGAGATCTTATCTCAAAAAAAGGGCAAAAAAAGGAACAGAACCACCAACAGGATTCAGTATAATAAAAAGAACAGTAGGTTCATGTGTGTTCATGCGAATCTTTATCTCAGCATTGGGAGGACGCGCGGGCTGTTGATTTCTATGAGTTTGAAGCTAGGCCTGGTCTACATAGTGAGCTCTATACCACCCAGGGCTATATATTGAGGCCTTGTATCCAAAAAGGAGGCGGAGGAGGAGGAGGAGGAGGAGGTAGGAGGAGTAGGAGGAGGAGGAGGACGGCGCGGCAGCAGGCGGCAGCGCGGCAGAGGCGGCAGCAACAGATGAAAAAGAAAAAGAAAAAAAAAAAAAGCCGAACTACTCCAATGAGGCTGGATCTTGAAAAACCTCATCATTTGACTCTCAAACACTGAAATTAAGTATAAATTAGTCGTGGAAAGATGTGTGCCACCCCTGGTGTAGGGTAACCCAGAACTGTCCCACCTGGGAGCAGCTGAGCTTCCATTTGCTCCTGGGCTTTCTGCTGAACTCCATGATTCTTTGTTACATAATGTCTTTGGAAGCTTTAACAACGGCCAGTATCTATTCTTTCTCTCGTTCAGGCCATATGGCCTGGGTTTTTTATCTGAGTTAGGTGGCAGCAGGGGGGGAAATAGAAAAATAAACTGGATTTCTTTCCTTTTCAATTTCCTTGGTAGGATTTGCTTTGCATTGGCTTAGGGAAACTGAATAATTCCTAGGAGGGTCTGGATCAGTTGAGCAGACTTCCCACCCCCAGAGATGAGGACTTCCAGCTTTTAGGAAGGTGAGTGCATTTCCAAGAGCCCCTCCGCAGCAGGCGCCCAGCCCCTCCGCACGATAGGGCACTGCTGTCTATCACATCCCCAAGGACCATGGCCTTCCACCAAGTATCTCTAACACGATTTCTGACCTGGGTTGGTTACAGCAGATAAACCTTGATCTCCAAATGTCAACCCAAGGTGTCATTGTCAAAAACATATCCCACCATGCTGATAAATTTGTGTCCAGAAACTATACAAAACCCAACTGAATTGTTGGCTTGACAGATGATGGGAAGTTTCCCACACATGTGTTCTCAGCAATGTGATTAATGAAATTCTAAAAATCACCATCAAAGGAGCATCACATATGGGTAGGATGGCGTGCATGCAACACATACACAACTCATGAACACACACGTGCACACATACACCACACTGACCCATCAGGCTTCCCACCACGCCTCACCTACCCTGCGCCTTTGCTCCTGAAATTCATCTCCTCCCTCACAGATATGGTAGGTCACTTCCTGGTATCGCGTAAAGAATTGTACTTGTTAGCTAAGGATTTAAAAAAAAAGAAAATCAGCCCAACTAATCAACTCTATGACAGCAATGGCCAGAAGAGAGCCCTAAAAATAGCTGGCAAACCGAATAATTTGGCCCCATTGGTGCAAGTTATTGGAATTGATACAGAAAGTGATTGCTTAAAACTCCACTGAGCACCTTGTCCTTTTACGGAAAGGAAAGTTTCATGGGGGGAGGTCACCTGCCCAAGTTCACACAGATAATTACTAGTGATGTTGGGAGAGAACCACCCTTCCAGGCTCCCAAGCCAACCCCTGTTTTATGCTCAGGATCATACACTGGTGATGGTGAATTCTCTCCACCTCAGGGTTCTCATTATGTATATTTGGTTAGTTTGTGTTGTGATGTTGCTGTTTAGTTTTTTATGTTTATGAGGTTTTGCCTTATTTCCCCTGTCTCATTCCTTCCCTCTCCCCCGAGAACTCTCATTTCCATTCAGTCTCCCTCCCACCCTCGTGGCTTCCTTTCCTGAGGTCCACTGAGTCAAGGTACTTGTCCAGCACGCGGGTGGGGGGGGGTGAGTTGAGCAATGGCAACTTATCTGTGTCTGCACCACTGAAGAAAATGAAATCCTTCCTCCCCCCAAAAAAAGTCCGTTTAATTGCCAATAGCCCTTTGGGAAAAGTGGTGCTTCACCCGCCTGCCCCCCTGATGAAATGTTGATGGGCCAAGACACGTGAAGAGAACCACCTGTTTTTTGCAACAGTGTCCCATGTAGACCAGGCTGGCATCAAAAATTTGTATGTAGCTGAGGATGGCCTGATCTCCTGTCTTGTGATTACATAACGCACACCCCGCACCGGTCTCTCTCATTCCTGTGTCCTTTGGAAGGCAGAAACCAACAAGAGCTGCAGTGTCCATCCAGGGTCAAGTTTAGACAAGAGAGGAAAATGATGAGAACCCATCAGCCAGTTCCAGTTGATCTTGGATTTGTGTCACAGAAAGCTAAGATTATAAATAAATTGCTCTTCAGCCAAAAGTGTAAGGCTTTTCTCCAAAGTCAGGGCCAACTCAAAATTGTTCACCTAGACAACAGCAGAGCCCTCGACACTGACCCCTCCATCTACTTCTAGAAGTCTGCCTTTCCCTTTGGCAAATGCCAGATTCACTGCCTCCTACCAAGCACAGGCCTGCACTTGGGGTCACCAGCTGGCTTTCCACATCCAAAGGATGGCAGAATCAAGGAAAGAAAGCCACTCCTCACCTCTCACCCCTCACCCCACTTCTGGGGACTGAACCCGGGCCCTCACGAAGCAGGTAAGCACCAAGTCATAGTTCATTTTTCATCTCTCTCTAGAAAACCGTATTTTTCCCATTACGACTATATTTTTATAAAATCAAATAGAAGAAAGAAAAAAATATATTATATTACAATATCATTATCAGGATTTGGGCTTATTACCTACCAGGCTTTCATTTTTATTAGAAGTGTATGTGTGTGACTAACTTAAAGTATCATCTATCTACAATATTTCTGTATCCTCTTTCCTTTCCCATAATTATAAGACAAACATTCCATTTGGCTACAATCTTCATAATATATAATTTCAATGGTTCTATTTAGTATCTAGTCAAGTTTATTTCCCATATTTACCTAACTGTTCTCCATGAAGGAACATGTATTTTTCTAGTGCTTTACTAATTAGAACTAAGGATTTTCTGAACACTGCTATGCAAGTAGATTTTTTTTTTTTTTTTTTTTTTTTGGTCTTTTTGGACACGGGTCTCCCTGTAGCCCAGTGTCCTGGAACTCACTCTGTAGACCAGGCTGACTTGAACTCACAAGATCCGCCTGCCTCTGCCTCCTAAGTTGCTAGGTTAAAGGTGTGCGCCACCACACCTGGCGCGAAGTAGAGTTTTTAATCACTGTTATTTTATAGTATTTCCTTAGGAGAGCTTCCTAGAAGTCAGCCTCCTGGTCCCAAAGCATATGAGACTCAGCCTCAAGAGACCTGGGTTTGGTCCTGACTGGTTGTTAATGATTAGCTGTAAGAACACAGACATGTCACTCAACCCTTTTGAGACTTGTTTCCCTGAGGTGTTAGTAAGGAGACAGCTCCCCACATGTGCCTCAGGTATCTGCCAGCAATATTCCCTTCCCACCATTTCTCCTGCCTCAGATGCCGACCTTCCCATCCAGACTCTCCCTTCATCTCTGGTTTTCATATTAGCTCTGACTCAGTCAGAGCCCATGCTAACTTAGCATGTGATGGCATGCAAAGCCCAGGGGTGGAACTGGCTGCTCCTCCTCCATAGTCCACACTGCTCCTCCCCTACAGAGTCCTCACCACTGCCTCCTTAACCCAGGTCAGCCTGGATTCCACAGACCTTGCTTACTGTCTTCAAGACATGGCCACAGAGCGCTGTGCCAATAATAAACACACCCAGACCTGCACTTGGGGACTTGGAAGAATTCAGCGTGCAAGGAAGGGAGGTGCCTGCGTCTCCACTCATGACTGTGTGCCCCATCGCAGCTGTGTACCCCACTGTGGCCCTCTAAGACAGTGAGGGAACATTGGTCACATCCCTGTGAATCCAACAAATAAAAACGCAGGATCCCTCTCTCCCAAATGCCTTCCTTTCTGCTTTAGCTATACAACAGGTGGCTATTTAATTGGGCTCCACTCACTCAGCAGGCTAATGGACTTGCCTCCAAGCCTGACAACTGGAATTCAATCCCTGGGACCATGTGCTGGGAGGAAAGAATGACTCCAAAAGTTGCCCTTCGACCTCCACTGTGTGTGTGCACATACAAATAGCAAACAAATAAATGTAACTTTAATTTATGACCATTTATTTATTTATTTAATTTATTCATCTGAGACAAGGTCTTATATTATAGCCCTGGCTGGCCATGGAACTATTCTATAGACCAGGCTGCCTTGAACTCACCAGATCAATCTGTTCTTTCTCCCAAGTGTTGAGATAAAAGCCATGTGCTTCAGGGAGGACCCTGTCTCAAAAAGACAAAAAAAAAAAAACAAAAAGAAAGAAAGAAAAAAAAAAAAAGCTGTGCCACCACACACAATGATAAAAGTATTATTTTATTTTTATGCTGAGAGATAGCTCGGTGTTTAGCAGCACGTCTCTCTGCGAAGACCTGGGTTCAGTTCCCAGCACCTACATGATACCTACACGGCTTTCTGTAACTCCAGTTCCAGGGGTTTGACACCTCTTCTGACCTTGTGGGCATTATGCAACATGGGTACACTTACATAGATACAGCCCATACACTCATACACCTAAACTAAAATAATAATAATGAAAATTTTTTTTTACTTGCAGAACCCTACTGTTCCTGCCTCCCGAGTGCTGGAATTACAGGTGTGTACCATCTATAGATAAATTTCTTTTGGTCTCTGGGATCCAGATAGTGTTACCAAAGGGCCACTAAACCATAAAAGCATATGGGTCTCCTTGAGTCAAGCAAGACTGCTCCTCAGCACCAGCTACACACTCACCTGCTTGAAATACTGTGCAGCAGTGGCAGCCATAGGTCTGTATTTCCCAAATCTAATTGTGTGGCTCTCTCCTTGGAGGAATAACCACGGCTGATGCCCACAAGCTTTACATCTCTAATGGTTAGGAGATGTTTATAAGCTACAGTAAGACCTGTCATATTTAACAGAAAAAAAATGTATTCATGATTAACAACCATCCAAACATCTGTGTCCATACCAAGTAACCTACCATAATCATAGTACTGTTTAAATACCTATATATCCTAATGGCTTGTGCTTCATTTAGTGGATCGAAAGGTTATTCCTGGACAAACTGTCAGCCCATGAAAGGAAACAGGCCAGAAATGACCAGAGACCAAGACAACAGCTCCAGAGAAGTAGATGTTTTGCTTCTCATCCACCTGTGCCTCTTTTCTAAGCCTAGGAAAAGAACAATCTGCGGAAGAAGAAGGGGCGTGGTAGAATGTAGGGCTTTGATTGGGGTTGAATGTGAAACTACAGCCATATAGTCTGGACACTCATTTGATCAACTTGATTGAACATACAAGCCCCCCCTGCTGGATGGTGGGACCCATGGGCTGTGTGGGTTTGGGCCAATGCTTGCAAATTTGTTTTACAGTTTTTTTGGTCTTTTTGAGACAGGGTCTCCCTGTAGCCCCAGCTGTCCTGGAACTCACTCTGTAGACCAGGCTGACCTTGAACTCACAAAGATCCGCCTGCCTCTGCCTCCTAAGTGCTAGGATTAAAGGTGTGCGCCACCACACCTGGCGCAAGTAGATGTTTTTAATCACTGTTATTTTATAGTATTTCCTTAGGAGAGCTTCCTAGAAGTCAGCCTCCTGGTCCCAAAGCATATGAGACTCAGCCTCAAGAGACCTGGGTTTGGTCCTGACTGGTTGTTAATGATTAGCTGTAAGAACACAGACATGTCACTCAACCCTTTTGAGACTTGTTTCCCTGAGGTGTTAGTAAGGAGACAGCTCCCCACATGTGCCTCAGGTATCTGCCAGCAATATTCCCTTCCCACCATTTCTCCTGCCTCAGATGCCGACCTTCCCATCCAGACTCTCCCTTCATCTCTGGTTTTCATATTAGCTCTGACTCAGTCAGAGCCCATGCTAACTTAAGCATGTGATGGCATGCAAAGCCCAGGGGTGGAACTGGCTGCTCCTCCTCCATAGTCCACACTGCTCCTCCCCTACAGAGTCCTCACCACTGCCTCCTTAACCCAGGTCAGCCTGGATTTCCACAGACCTTGCTTACTGTCTTCAAGACATGGCCACAGAGCGCTGTGCCAATAATAAACACACCCAGACCTGCACTTGGGGACTTGGAAGAATTCAGCGTGCAAGGAAGGGAGGTGCCTGCGTCTCCACTCATGACTGTGTGCCCCATCGCAGCTGTGTACCCCACTGTGGCCCTCTAAGACAGTGAGGGAACATTGGTCACATCCCTGTGAATCCAACAAATAAAAACGCAGGATCCCTCTCTCCCAAATGCCTTCCTTTCTGCTTTAGCTATACAACAGGTGGCTATTTAATTGGGCTCCACTCACTCAGCAGGCTAATGGACTTGCCTCCAAGCCTGACAACTGGAATTCAATCCCTGGGACCCATGTGCTGGGAGGAAAGAACTGACTCCAAAAGTTGCCCTCTGACCTCCACTTGTGTGTGCACATACAAATAGCAAACAAATAAATGTAACTTTAATTTATTGACCATTTATTTATTTATTTAATTTATTCATCTTGAGACAAGGTCTTATTATATAGCCCTGGCTGGCCTGGAACTTATTCTATAGACCAGGCTGGCCTTGAACTCACAGATCAATCTGTTCTTTCTCCCAAGTGTTGAGATAAAAAGCATGTGCTACAGGGAGACCCTGTCTCAAAAAGACAAAAAAAAAAAAAAAGAAAGAAAGAAAAAAAAAAAAGCATGTGCCACCACACACAATGATAAAAGTATTATTTTAAATTTTTTATAGGGCTGAAGAGATAGCTCGGTGTTTAGAGCACTGGCTGCTCTTGCAGAAGACCTGGGTTCAGTTCCCAGCACCTACATGATACCTAACGGCTGTCTGTAACTCCAGTTCCAGGGGATTTGACACCCTCTTCTGACCTCTGTGGGCATTATGCAACATGGGTACACTTACATAGATACAGCCAATACACTCATACACATAAAATAAAATAATGAAATTTTTTTTTTTAACTTGCAGAGACCCTACTGTTCCTGCCTCCCGAGTGCTGGAATTACAGGTGTGTACCATCTATAGATAAATTTCTTTTGGTCTCTGGAATA
>VZQC01006732.1:1368267-1398827 GCA_009823505.1 Rhizomys pruinosus
TGCTTGCAAATTGGTTTTACATGAAGGATGCTTGTACTCATAAATTATTACTTAATGTTAAAAAATGAAAAAAAAAAACTGAGAGAAAGATGCAGGACAGTTATGGCAGAATGCATGATCTGGGATGGGGTGGGGTGGGGTGGGGGGAAGGGAAAGGGAAATATGCCTGAACTGATTTGAAAAATGATGTATGATAAATTTCTTAAAGAGGAAGATGCTAAATATTGGACTGTATGTGCTCTATAAACCAAAAGACACTTGTACCATCCCTGAGCCCTAAGCTACTATTCTTTAAAATGTTTGTTTCATTAAAAAATAAAAATAAAATAAACTGTTTATCCTTAAAAATAAAAAAATAAAAAATAAATTTAAAAAAATGTTTATTTCTTTCCTCATTTCAAAAGTGATGGCAGGCAGGTGTACTGGCGCATGCCTTTGATCCCAGCACTTGGGAGGCAGAGGCAGGTGGATCTCTGGGAGTTCAAGGCCAACTTGGTCTACAAAGTGATTTCCAGGATAACTGTGACTACAGGGAGATCCCCCCTGGGGGCGGGGGAGTGATGGCAGGTTCTAGATAGGTTATAAGCACCTTCAGAGTAGACTTCATGTCCTTCATGCTTTGACCACTTCTCACCTCCCATGACCTAGAATGCCCTCACACCTTTTGGGCACTCAATAAATGGGTGGGGAATACAAGTACTGAACTAGTTTGGAAACTGCTAAGTGCCCAAGCCAGGAAATTCCATACAGCCCCTCAGGTCTCCGCAGGATCTGAACACAGCAGAACAATCCTACGTAAAGGCTGGGGGCTCTGGATACACACATTCCTGGAACTCCCCATGCCCAGGCTATGGACAGAAGCAGCTGCATTCAGGCAAAGTTGCTAAATCTCACTTCCACAAACAAACGTAGCATTGTGGTACCCAGGCCCCTCCCTGACAAAGCCAAGCTGCCTCTGGGCTCTGCACACGTGACTGACTGTGCATATTAAATTAGACAAGCACATCCCCTGGGACTCCGAATTTGTCTCTCAGGACTCTGTGAGAGCAGCATCATGGGGTGTAAACAATTGTCCCCTGCGGGTGGTTCAGGGGGTGGTAAGGGAGGGAGCAGAGGGCTTGTAAACGATCCCTGCACCATCTCCCTCCTCCATGTCTATGACGGCTCCTCTCCTCCACTCTGATTCCCTACGTCTAGGGGAAAATGGAAGGAAGAAGAGACATATAACTTGTTTCCACTCCCCACTTTTGGTTATTCATAATCTTGTAGGAAATAAGCAGGGCTCCCTGGGACACCTCCAAATAAGAAACAATCCCAACCCAGTACCGTGCCCTTGACTTCAGTCTGCGGAAGCACACTCCAGCACATGTGTGCTCACACACTCACAATTCCACACTCACCTCTCTCCCTCCAAGCTCTGACAAGCTGGAACATTGCAGTCTGTGCTCCCTAAGGAATATTCACACCAGTGGATATTGCTGTCACAGTGTTAATGGGACTAGAAGAGGGGTAAAGTCATAATAATCAGCAAAATAGTAACGAACCTTAGTTGAGGCTTTGTGTACTAATATTTATTAAGCCTCTCCCCTCAGATAAAGGGAAGAAGTCTGGAAAGAGAATGATGGAGTCAGAACCATGCTCTCCCTGGAGTCACAGTACATTGGCTGGAAATAGGGATGCTGTAAAGAATGGTCCTCAGCACAGGTCCCAGGATGTGGCTGCCAAGTGTGTGCCAGGTTCTTGCAGGATTAAGAGGCCTGGCGCCAGGCTGAGAAAATGGCTGAGTCAATAAAACACTTACCGTCCAAGCATAAGGACCTGAGTTGTGGAACTCACAAAAAGCCAGACATGGTGGCATTCTTTTAACCCCAGAACTGGGAAGACAAACAAGCATATCCCTGGAGCCCAGGTTAGCCAGCCAGCCAAACCTAATCGGAACATACTGGACCACATGAAAGACGCTGTCTCAAAAAATCAAGGTGGGTGGCACCTGAAAAATACCACCCGAGGTTGAACTCTGACTTCCACATGTATGTATGCATGCATTCATGTATTCACACACACACACACACACACACACACACACAATGAGGTCTGACACATGTTCCCTTTGTGTTAAATCCTTTTGTTTCTCTGTGCTTTTGTCTCTACAGTGACCAATGCCTCACAGGTTGCTGAGGGGGTAAATGCAGAATTCCTGCCTGGGCAGCCTTCCACATTGTTGGGGATCATTTGCTAGGTAAAGTCCTTCAGTGAAACTCAGGGAGAATGGGGCATCTACCTTGGTGCTAATTCGCAGTATCTCAAAACAAACAGGAAACACCATAGTGCATCTCCTGAGTAATAGCAGAGTGCTTAGTAATAAATTGAGGCCACGCTCAGACTTTGTGAGACCTCTACTAATTAGTTCAGAGACACCAGTACCCCAAGGTGGACACTTCTCGTCATCCCATTCCTAAGAGAAAGTGAGACACACATAAATGGATTAATCTTGTATGAGACCAGGGCCCCAGTCACCTCTTAAAGGTCCCAATTCTAATGCTCTCATTATGAAGATTAAATTTCAACATGAGCTCCTAAGGAGACAAACTATATTTAAAGCACAGCAGGGCTGTAAAGCAAGGGGACACAAGTTGTCACCGCCACCCACAGAAGTGCACGCCAGCGCTAAGCCCCCTCCTCCTCCTCCTCCTCTCCTCAGCTGACCCTGTTCTCTGCCATAATGTGTCCCACATGCAGTTTTGTCTTTACAGCATTTTGGGCTGAATCCGTTACTGCAGCTCTTTTCACACCCCGTAGGCAGCCATTTGGGATCCCCTCCAACAGGCTCTTTACAAAAAGCTGTCTCCCTTGCAGAGCTATGTCACTTGTAACTGTCACTATCTGGGACCTGAAGAGCGAGACCGATGGAAGTGGCACTGACAGTGGCTGAAGAGATAATATTTTGTAGGATTTTGGACATTCTTTTTAAAATTTTGTAATTGACATATAATATTTATACTTATGTACTAGAGAGTGATGATTTGGGAAGTCTGCAATGTGTGATGATCAAATCAGGGTAATTAGCATTTTTGTTGCCTCATATTATCCACCCTGTGTGTCAGGAACCCTCAAACTCTTCACCTCTGGTTATTTTGAAATATGTAATGGACTGTTGAGAAGGTTAGACACTCTCAACCCACCTGTCTAGGTGCTCACTGTGGGAAACATGCATAGCTCACCAGGAGACTCCTTAGGAAGACTACTCAGAACTTTCAACACCTTCTCTTTATTGAAATTTAGTTCTTTATTTTTATTCATTCAATTATCCATTCATTTTCAGACAGGGCCTTGCTTTGGAGCCCAGGCTGGCCTTGACCTTCCTGCCTCAGCCTTCCTGAGACTAGAGGCAAACACCAATAGTGGTCTGGGCTCACATCTTTTCTTTAAGTCTTTAAGTCTTTCTCCCTCTTCTTAGCCCAACAGAAGCCCCAGCTCATCCCAAAGGTCTTTGAGGCCCATTCTGGCTCACAGAATGTCGTCCTTAGCTGTCAGGCAGCATCCATTACAGCAGGGCCATTCCCTTGGGACATAAGCTGCCCCAGGGGTCACGTGACATTTACTCATCTGCCTCTCAATGTTACCTTTAATCTTGAACTCAAGATCAGGGCAGTGCCCAGGAGCAGTAATTAATCTGATATTAAAGAAGCCCTTTCTGGGTCAACCCTACTGCATGCTGCCCACTCTCACACACAGCATTTTATTTTTGTTGAGGTGGGGGCTCTGTTAAGACATGCTCTCCATTCCCACCTTTATTTTAGTGCCTTTTATACAGTAGCACAGCCGGGCATGGTGGCGCATGCCTTTAATTCTAGCACTTGGGAGGCAAAGGCAGGCAGATCTTTGTGAGTTCAAGGCCAGCCTGGTCTACAGAGTGAGTTCCAGGACAGCTGGGGCTACAGGGAGACCCTGTCTTGAAAAGACCAAAAAGAAAAAAATTAATTCTATAGAGTAGCACAGGGGGCTACACAAGCGGCAGACACGTCATCCAATAATGACTTGAGGGTTACTAAATTGCCTTAAACAGACCTTTCTAGGTCTGTTTAAATTGCCTTAAACCTTTCTAGGTCTGTTTAAATTGCCTTAAACAGACCTTTCTAGGCACGGCAGGAGTGCGTTCATGCTGCCCTCACTCCTCCCACCCTGTCAGGGAGCTCCTTGTGCAGTGCATGGTGTGTTTGCCTTTTGTTCATCATCTCTCAAGGACAAACAGCAGGTCCTGGGCTAGAAAGATGTCTCCAAAGTTAAAAGCACAAGTTGGTCTTGTCAAGGACCCCGGTTCAGTTCCCAGCACTCACATGGCAGCTAACAACTGTCCTTAACTCCAGTTCCAGGGGATCTGATGCCCTCTTCTGACTTCCGTGGGCATTGCATGACATGGGTACTCTTCCATATATGCAGCAAATACACTCGTACACATTAAAAATATATACAAATAAGCCAGGTGTGGTGGTGCATGCCTTTAATCCTAGCACTCGGGAGGCAGAGGCAGGCGGATCTTTGTGAGTTCAAGGCCAGCCTGGTCTACAGAGCGAGTTCCAGGACAGCTGGGGCTACAGGGAGACCCTGTCTCGAAAAGACCAAAAAATAAATAAATAAATAAAAGTCAAATGTGTTCAGAACTTGGAAGCTTGAGGTAGGACATGCTGCGAGCTCAGGGCCAGACTGGACTAGAGTAAGACCTTATCTCAAAAAACAAACAAGCAGGGCTGGGAGGACTCAGCATTACGAGCACTGGCTACTCTTCCAAAGGACCTGGGTTCAGTTCCCAAAATGCACAAGGTGACTAACACTCATCCTTAACTACAAATCCAAGAGACCCAATGGCTCCTTCTGGCCTCCAAGGGCACACGCAGGCAAAACATACAATATACACATAAAATAAAAATAAATAAAATCTTAAAAAAACAACAGGGCTGGGGTGATTGCTCATCAGTTAAGAGCACATATTACTTTGGAGGAAGACCCAAGTTCAGATCCCAATGCTCACATCCCATGGCTTACACCACCTGTAACTCCAGCTCAGGAGATCTGACACCTCAGGCCTCCTGGACCATTGCATTCAAGTGCACATACCCTATTCTCTCCACACACAAATAAATGTAAAGTATACCATTGTGGCGGGGCGTGGTGGCACACGCCTTTAATCCTAGCACTGGGAGGCAGAGGCAGGTGGATCTTTGTGAGTTCAAGGCCAGCCTGGTCTACAGAGTGAGTTCTAGGACAGCTAGGGCTACAGGGAGACCCTGTCTTGAAAAGACATAAATAAATAAATAAATAAATAAATAAATAAATAAATAAATAAAGTAATACAATTGTGTTAGGTGTGGTGGTGTACATCTCTAATCCCAGCATGTGAGAGGCAGAGGCAGGCAGATGTCTATAAAATCAAGGCCAGCCTAATCTACACAGCAAGTTTAGGACCAGCTGTGGCTACAGAGAGACCCTGTCTCAAAAAAATAATAATAATAAAACAATTTATTCTTTTTTTTTTTTTGTCTTTTCGAGACAGGGTCTCCCTGTAGCCCCAGCTGTCCTGGAACTCACTCTGTAGACCAGGCTGGCCTTGAACTCACAAATATCTGCCTGCCTCTGCCTCCCAAGTGCTAGGATTAAAGGTGTGCCCCACCACGCCCGGCAAAACAATTTATTCTTAAAAAAAGCCCCCCCAAAAAAATTTAATGCCAGGAGTGGTGCTGCACACTTACAGTCCCAAAACTTGAGAGGATTGTAAGTTCAAGGCTAAACAATGAGTTCAAGGCCAGCCTGCATCACATAGGATAGATGCCCTGTCTAAAAAACAAATGAACAGGGGCTGGAGAGACAGCCTAGTGGTTAAGAGCACCAACGCTCTTGCAGAAGACCCGGGTTCGATCCCCAGCACCCACATGGCGGCTAAGAACCGTCTGTAACTCCAATTCTAGGAGAACTCCAGTTCCAGGGGAATCCGAGACCCTCTTCTGACCTCCGCGGCATTGCACGACACGGGTGCACAGACCTGCATGCAGACAGTACATTCATACACATACAGAAATAAATAAAATTAATAAAAAACAATTAAAAAAAAAAAACAAATGAACAAAATCAACAAAATAAACAATCAAATGCATTCCAGTCATTTCAGGACTAAAGATCTAACTAACAAGAGCATTGAAAAATAAGGATTTGCAAGACTTTCATATATTCACAGCAACATGACTCATAATAGACAAAACCCTGGAAACAATACCGATCGGATATTGAATAGATACACAAAATATCACTCAGCAATGAAAAAGAAATGAAAGAACCCAGACACCATGCGCCACGTGGAATAACATGAGATTCCTAGAGCCCAGAGGCAGGCATTGGAATCAGCCTGAAGACATTTTTAGGGTGTTAGAAATGCTCTAAAAAATTTTTGTGGCAACAGTTGGGCAACAATACAAAGTCTTTAAAACACAGAAAGCAAATTTTACAGTATACAAAGATTGTTCATGGGTCGGCAAGGTGACTTAGTAGGTAAAGGTGCTGGCTGCCGAACCTGATGAACTAAGTTTGATCCCTGGTACCATGTGGGGAAAGGAAAGTACTGACTCCTATAGATTGGTCTCTGACCTCTACTGGTGTATCACGGCAGACACACACACACACACACACACACACACACACGCACGCACACACACGCGCACACACACACATGCACATGCACACACACGCACGTGCGCGCGCGCACACACACACACACACACTCTTAATTGATTAAATTAAAAGTAATCTTTAAAAGATGATTCAAAGGCTGGGAAGATGGCTCATCAGTTAATAGCACTGGCTGCTCTTGCAGAGGACCTGGCTTCAGTTCTCTGCACCCACATGGTGACTCACAACCATCCATAACTCCAGTTCCAGGGGATCCAATGCCTTCTTCTGACCTCCATGGACATTGTAAGACATGAATGCACTTATATAAATACAGGCATTTAAAATAAAAATGAGCCAGGCATGGTGGTGCATGCCTTTAATCCCAACACTCGAGAGGCAGAGGCAGGTGGATCTCTGTGAGTTCAAGTCCAGTCTGGTCTATAAAGTGAGGCCCAGGCCAGCTGGGACTACTAGGAAACCCTGTCACAAAAATACAAATTAATTAATTAATTACACAAATTAATTAATTAAATTGAATAAAATATTTAAGGATTCAATACAGCTACTTTTTTTTTTTTTTTTTTTTTTTTTTGGTCTTTTTGAGACAGGTTCCTCCCTGTAGCCCCCAGTGTCCTGGAACTCACTCTGGGGACCATGTGGCCTTGAACTCACAAAGATTCGCCTGCCTCTGCCTCCCAAGTGCTAGGATTAAATGCGTACGCCACCACCCCTGGCTCTCAATACAGCTACTTTTAAAGAAAGCAATGCACCAGCTTTAAACAATTTAATTTGGAGCTCTTAAAAAAAAAAAAAAAACTTGATCATTTTTGTTGATAGATCTTATACCAACCAATAGAAGATGAATATCCCAAGGGCCATTACAATTAGAAATAGAAACTTAATGGGGCTGGAGAGATGGCCTAGCAGTTAAGAGCACCAACTGCTCTTGCAGAGGACCCGGGTTCGATCCCCAGCACCCACATGGCGGCTGAGAACCGTCTGAAACTCCAATTCCAGGAGAACTCCAGCTCCAGGGGAATCCGACACCTTCTTCTGACCTCCACGGCATTGCACGACACGGGTGCACAGACCTACATGCAGACAGTACATTCATACACATAAATTAAATTTTAAAAAAATTTAAAAAAAGAAATAGAAACTTAAAAAAAAAAAGCTTCCTGGGTATCTCCCCAGTGCTACTCTATAAAAGGCACTAAAATAAAAGTGGAGAAATGGAGAATATGTCTTAACAGAGCCCCCCACAACCCCAACAAATAAAAATGCTTTTTTGGGGGGGGGTTTGTTATTAGTTGGTTGGTTTTTATTTTGTTCTTTGAGATAGTTTCATACTGTAGCCCGACTAGCCTGGAACTTTCTATATAGAACACTCTTTGTGATCCTCTAGCCTCTGCTTCTTGGATGACAGTATTAAGCTGTGTACCACCATGTCCAGCCTTCGGTGGTTTTAAATGTTCTACAGTAAGAAATCAATAATTTCAAGAACAGTCTAACTCCAAGGTACCTCAGAGTTTCCCAAGTCCTACAGGCCCTTGTCCCCATGGCCAGTGAACAAATCTAGAGCCAGGTGTGGTGAGGGCTCAGTGTGGCTTTTAACAGGAGCACACGACAGCTCAAGTCTGAACCCGAAAGCCTTCTGCTTTGAAGACACAAGCTCCACGCTCACTGCTCCCCCAGCAACCAGTCTTTCCCATCCACATTGTGGGGTATAATTTTCTGGCCCAGTGTCCTTGGTGCAGTTAAAATCTGTACTAGTCAGGGAGCCCCCTGGGCATGTTTGTACCTGTATACAAATGTTCCTGCACTTAGAATGGAGCTGTCACCACAAGCCCAGCATATGCTGAAGACAACACACTGACTGCATGTAGCCTGCCCACCATCACAGTGGAGCTGCACACTCAGAGGAGTATAGGTTGGGTCCCCTAGTGGTCACAAGGCTGGCTGGGAATGATGGTCACTGCCACTGACCAGCATTACAAGAGAGGCCCAGACCAGAAATTGCTAGTCTGATAATGATCAAAACTCAAAATACCAAGTATCCCTACACTGTAAGTAACCTTGGAAAGACTGTGCCAGAAGAATCTAGATTTACCCCATAGAAAAAAGGAAATATAATGGAGTTGAAGCATCTTGGGCCAGGGACAGTCTGTCCTGATAGCTTTATTTTAAGGAATGGGTTCACACAGGTGTGGGAGCTGATGAGAAGAGGAGACAGCAACTGACCAGGTAGGGCAGGACCCCAAAGCAGCAGCTCCAAAGAATGCCAGAAGAATTCTGTTATCTCTGTTATCTCCTCCCAGAGCAGCTCTGCCTAAGGGCTGGACATGACTAGAGGAAAGCTGAGGGCGACACCTGCACCCCCGCTGGGCCAGCTGGGCCAACCAGCTCATCCCTCCCTACACCTCATCCCAACTTTGGCCATAATCCTCTAAAAGCCCCCAACTAATAGCTCAATGGTACCTTACTTCCTGAGTCTCCTGCTAGACAGCTCTCTCCCTCTCCCTTTGCCTCTCCAGCTCCCGACTAAGAAGTTGTAATAAACATCTCTCTAAAACTCACCCTCTGAGGTCCATGAATTTCATTCTTTGAATTCTTGAGACACCTGAAGGCTACTCAGTGGGTGTTTTGTGTGACTGGGAGCATCTAGCATCCAACCTTCGAGGCAAACCCACCCAAGAGCCAGGAAGGTCTCCACCACTCTCAAAGACATCCCAATATTCCTGTATCACAGAGAGTCCAAAATCGACAGCACAGGGCAGGTTAGAGCCCCAGAACTGCCAAGGCCGCACTTTCCTTTGGAAGCAATCTGAATGCAAATTCCTTCCTCCTCCTGGAAGTCACATTCATCTTGACTCCTGACTCCTGATTCCCTCAAGGACTAAAGCCAATAGCTGAGCAAAAGACCAAAGCTTTATCCCAGTCTCTGCCTCACACCGCACAGGGCTCTTCTCCATCAGGCTTGGAAACCAAGAGATGCCCACCATCTCCACACGTGGGATTAGCCTTCTCAGCCACAACAGTAACACCCAGTCCCTGGAGTCTTTCAGTTTCAGTTGCCTGGGGTCAGTTCTAGTCAAAAATACTAAACAGAAGGGCTGGAGAGATGGCTCAACTGTTCACAGCACTGGCCGATCTTGGAGAGGACTTGGGTTCGATTCCCAGCACCCATATAGTGGCTAACAAATGTCTGTAACTCCAGTTCCAGGGGATTCAACACTCTCTTCTGACCTCCTCTGGCATTGCATGACACGGGTGCACCTACATACGTGCAGGCAATACACTCGTACACATAACATAAAAATAATAAATAAAAAAATACTAAATGGAAAATTCCAAAGGGAAGCTATTGAAGGGGCTTTCTTAAGTTTGAAACTGGGCCTGTGTCATTCACTTCCCTCGATCTCGTTGCTTAAGCATTGTGCCATCTCATATCCTTATCAGAAGGAAGCTGAATGTGGTAACTCATTCCTATCTCAACACTCAGGAGGCTGAGACAGGAGGATTGCTGAGAGATAAATACATTCACATAACTGCTGTCATAGCAACTGTTTTAATTATTCTCTTATTAGTTATTGCTTTAGTCTTCTACAAAACCTAATTTAGAAATTGAACTTTATTGTAGGTATGTAGGTATGTTTGTATAGAAAAAAAAAACAAAACAGCATTACAGGGCTAATACCATCCATGGCTTCAGACACACGCTGAGAATCTTTGAACATATATTCTGCAGATAAGGGAGGCTACTATTTTTGTTGCTGTGAGAAAATATCATAACCAAGGCAACTTATGGAAGGCATTTATTTTGGCTTAGAGTTCCAGAAGAAGAGTCTATAATGGTGGCGGACTCATGGCAGCAGACAGCTGTAGCAGAAAGCTGAAAGATGACATCTTCAGCAGCAAACACAAAGTAGAGAAAACTGCAAGTGGAGTGACACTATCAACACCCAAAGCCCGCCCCAGTGATGTGACTCCTCCAGGAAGGCCGCACTCCTAAAGGTTCCATGACGCTCCCAGACAGCACCACCAACTAGGCACACTAAGAGTTCAAAACTTGAGCCTATGGAGAATATTTCTCACTCAAAGCACAACCAACTAAGCAGTCCTAATCAAGGTGTGGTCCTGCCTAGCCAGTCAGCATCTGGACTCCAGTCTTTCCTGCAAGGTGGTTTGACAAGTTTACAACTGCTGGGAAATCTTGCCAGGCATGGTGGCACACGCCTTTAATCCTAGCACTTGGGAGGCAGAGGCAGGCAGATCTTTGTAAATTCAAGGCCAGCCTGGTCTACAGAGCGAGTTCCAGACAGCTGGGGCTACAGGGAGACCCTGTCTCAAAAAGACCAAAAAAAAAAAAAAAACCAACAACAACAACTGCTGGGAAATCTCTTCCTGGGAGACAAACTGCCCCTCTGGTTGGCACTAGGCTTTCGCCTTTCCTTCTCCCAGATTCAAATTCTTTAGTCATCATTATTTCATTAGACAGGTAGCCAAAGGGAGGGTACAAGTGTCTATCTTTAGATTATTCTGCCAGTTCAGTTACACTAGAGGACTCACCAGCACGCTCAAAGCCATGGGTTTGATCTTCAGCCATAGTATACATGTATATGTATGTGTATATGTATGTGTGTATTCATATATATGACCTTATATTTAATAATAAGGTTGGTCTCGCTGGATTGTATGTATTTCTTTCTACTGTTTTGCTCTAGTCAATTATAGAAGCAATGGAACAGCCAACGTGAGTGTGGCTTAGCTCAGATTGGCCACTCTTAACCCTACCTACCCACTGCCCTCCAGCTGACTGTCCTGACAGTGTTTTCACTGCATCCCTACACTGTAGGTACCAAGAGAAAAGACTGAACCAGGAAGAACACCAGACACAAGCAGGGACAACCCAGAAGTGAGGAGGGCCTGCCCGTTCCAGGTGCTGAGCCTGTACTATGTCAGCTGGGAGCTGCAGACAAGCTTCTGTCAACCACATATGAGATGGAGGAGGCCAGTATGAAGAGGGGTAGATGACAAAACGGACACACGGGAAGAAGAAAATAAATTCGGAGAGCTCTGGGTCCAGGTCCCCAAGACCCAGCTCCATCCCCCTCCTGGGTTCCATGTGACAGCTTACATCCACAAGTGATAATCACTCCTCGCAGGAGCACAGAGAGGACTTGACAATGCCATGAATAGCTTCTGATGATCACAGATCTGTGAAGCTGCAGTGGACCCCGAGTATCTACAGGGTATGGCTTCCAGGGCCCCTAGGTGCTCAGACACCTTTTACAAAATGTCAGTGTTTTAAAGGTAAACACACACCTCCCCCTGTAGACTTCAGATCACTTCTAGGTGATTTATAATACCCAACTGTGTAAACTGTTGTCCTACTGCATTCTCAAGGGAATAATGACAAGAAAAAAGTCTAGAGATGGTCAGTGCAGATTCAGTTTCTGTTTATAGAGGTTTTCAATCCATAATTTATTGAATCTGAACATATGGAGTCTACAGACACTGAAGGCTGATTGTACTAGATTTGCAGCAAATACAAGATGTAAAGCTTAGCTTCCCTGCATTCCCTTTGAGAGAAAAGAGGGGAGAGAGAGAGCAAAGAAAAGAAAAAAAAAAAAAATAATGATACTCTCTGAATCTGGCAGGAAGTATCAAAAAACTTTCAAAAGCATCATTTGGAGATTGGAATATAAGTTGGTAGAGGCCTCCCTGGCGTGCACAGAGCCACATAGAACCAGGCATGGTGATGCAGGCCTGTAGTCAAGCCCTCAGGAGGTAAAGGCAGGAGGATCAGAAGTTCAAGGTCATCTTCCAGACAACATAGTTCAAGTTCACCCTGGGTTACAAAAGACCTGGTTTCAAGAAGAAATTACCTTTTTTTAATTGAAAAGTAAACAACATTCAACATTCATGGATGGTGACTCACAACTACAATCCCAGTACTCAGGAGGCTGAGGCAGGCTGCATTGAGTTCAAGACTAGCTGGAGCTACAAGGTGAGTGCAAATCAGCCTGAGCCTCAATGGGAGACTTTATCTCAACTCCTGCCCTCCCCACAAAAAAGCATCCTATGTATGAGCCAGCTACAAAAAAAGTGACCAGGTTAGGGAAAAGTGAGTGCTCATTGAACTGATGATGCACAGGAGTGACAGACAACAGGCTCAGTCTTTAACTCTTTCTGTCATTGGTATCACTCGCTCCATTTCACTGTTAAGAAATCTGAGGCTCAAGAACAATGGGTGTCAAGGCCAGAGAGGCTCAGCGGGTAAAACTGCTTGCTTCCAGAGCCTGAGACCTGCGTCCCATCCCTAGAGCCTGCAGTGGAGGGAAAGGAGAGAACAGACTCCCGAAAGTTGTCCTCTGCTTCCACACACTTGCCATGAGGCACACGGGACCCCCCCAACACACACACACACACACACACACACACACACACACACACACAAAATAATCATCTTAAAAGGGCCGTTGGGATAGCTCAGAGGGTAAAGGTACTCTCCACACAAGCCGGGCAACCTAAATTCAATCCCTAGAACCCTCCTAAAGGTGAAAGGCTAAAACTGACTCCAGAAAGTTGCCCTCTAACCTCCACACACACAATAATAACAACAAAATTACAAACTGGCTGCATATTTCATTCTTAGCGAAGCTCCTAAACACACTACACACTTCTACTTGGCTATCAGCCTAGTTTCCCAACTTCTTCATTTATTTTCTCCCTGCTCCAGGCCAAGCCTCTACAGAATTACCCATTTTCGAAGCCAGATACATCCACCAAATAAGCATTCAACTGTACCTAATATCAGTTAGATGCTGAGCCTGGTCACGCCTGAGTTTTCCTAACAGTAAACAGAGCCATTTCTCTCATTTACATAATGCCCAAGGGCTTCCTCAATTCTACACCAAACTGATAGACCAAAAATCATTTCCTGCTGTGCACAGGGACAGGAACCCAGCAAGAATACAATCACTTCTTTTTTGCAGGGTTAAGATTAGGAACAGAACCAAAAGAAACATCCAGGAAGCACGGGCTATGCAGGGTCTGCTGGGATTTCAGAGTGGCTCCTACCAAGTCCAAGAACGCCCTGGTTATTGTCTGCAGCCCATGTGCTGGTGTGGCAAAGGTGGCCTGAGAAGTCAACTCTCAACCATGGGTCCTCCCCAACCCCTTCTCACCTCTGTCCCAGCAGCCCTCCAGAGTGTATTAGGCAACTACAGCCACTGGGACATAGGCTGGGGAAGGGCAGAACCCTCCAGGACCTCAGCTAATGATGCCAAACAAGTTGGGGCAAGATTCATGCACCAGTAGAACAGAGCTCCAAGAGCTCAGGGAAAATCTCCAGCCTTACCGCCCCAGAGCCTTCCATTCCCAGCCTTTGCCCAGAAAACCTGCACAGCCAGCCCCCAATATAAGGACAGGATCGTGGAAGCAGGGGCCTCACATTCTGCACAAGGCAGCACGTGTGGGGGCACAATTCCCCTGCCAGGGTGGGAGGCACCCTCTGCTGCCAAAGGCAAGAGTGCCATCATACCAAGGTCTGGCTGCCCCAGTGTTCCGCCAAGAGCTGGATGGAAATTGTGCATCTCAGATCCCACTCGGGAATCTATTTTGAAGAGCTTTCCAGCCGATATTGCTTCATATTAAAGTCGGAAAGGGAAACTTCACATGGCACAAACGTTGTGTTGATGGAAACATCCTGCTCACAACCTGCACCTTCCTGTAATCGCATGTCCATGCATTGAACATGCATTCAGCATTTGTTCGTCATTCAGCAAATATTTCCAGCCTGTCTACTAGATGACTAGGTGTCTGACACTGTCTAGAGGAGAAAGAACTATGCAGGTGAACCAAACTGACAAGATCTCAACCCTCAAAGAGCTTGCCTTCTAAGGGTAGGGGCAAAGAGCAATTAAAGTGTCAGTGGAAGACTCACCAGCTTTGAGAGTGCTAGGAGGAGAAAGGTGGACCAGGAAGTGGGGGAGAAAGTTGGATGAGAGGAACAGTCCTGAAAGGTCATGCCAGCAAAATAAAATTGACCTGGAGCTACAGAGAGAGAGAGAGAGAGAGAGAGAGAGAGAGAGAGAGAGAGAGAGAGATTGATTCAAAGCGAGGGGAAAGGGTAGTTCAGACAAGAGCCAGTGCAAAGGCCTGGAGTCAGGCAAGTGGAGGAGGAATTTCAAGTATAGAAAAGACACCCCAGTGATGGTGTAGTGGGCCCTAGAGAGGGCCCAGTTGCTCAAGAAGAGGGATGGGCAAGGGAGGACATCAAGCCAAGTAGCTGGTAAAGAAAATGAGTTGATCCAAAGGAACTACTGAGAGTAGAGTGAGACACACCGTGTGTGTGTGTGTGTGTGTGTGTGTGTGTGTGTGTATACATACATACATACATACATACTCAAACACTTGCCTTTTCCAAGGTGGAGAACAGACTACAGCTAGGCAGGCAGAGAGCTTACTGCATTACTTAAGGAGAGACAACTGCTCCAAGAGGCTGTTTTGGCAGGCTCCAGCTAACCCAAGGCTGGCTAGGAAGTGGCCATGTCCTGAGTTCCTAGCTACTCTGGACTCAACAGTGAGTGAAACCACCCTTGCCACCTCTAGGTAGGTGGTACCTGGCAGTCCAGGGCCCGGCTGGGAGAGGCTCACGGGAAAACTGACAAAATGCAGTGTGATTTCAAGTGCCCATTCATCCGGTAATATCTTTGCTAAATGAAATAAGAGTGTGTGCTTCTTGACCAGCTTTCTGTCCATGTATTTATACTAACTAGAATGTTCACAATGACACAACCTCACTGAACCTGGTGGCGCATGCCTTTAATCCCAGCATTCAGGAGGCAGAGGCAAGCAGATCTCTGTGAGTTCGAGGCCAGCCTGTTCTACATAGTGAGTTCCAGGCCAGCTAGGGCTACTGGGAGACCCTGTCTCAAAAAAAAAAAAAAAAAAAAAAAAAAGACAAAAAAAAATGATATAACCTCAAGATTATTCATTTCATGTTTGAATAAGTACAAGTTTGGAAATAAATGTTGAGTAATGGGAAACTTTAATTCATTCCTACAATGAAATACTATATAGCCAAAAATGGAAATAAGGATAAGATACATTCACATCCTAAATATATATATGTATGTGTGTGTGCATGTGTATGCACACATGGTACATATGTGTATATGATATAAATACATTACATGTACATAGATGTTTATCCAGCTGTCCTTCAGTATCTGCAAGAGAATGGTTCCAGAACCCCACGGGTATCAAAGCTCATGGATGCTCAGATCCCTTATATAAAGTAGCTTAGTATTGCATGTAACCTACACATATCCTACACAAGATACTTTTAACCACCTCTAGATTACCTATAGTAGCTACTCTAAGAACCATACTATTGTCCTATACTGTTTAGGGAATGACAAGAAAGACATTTTTTCAGTACAAACACAATTTCTTTGTTTTTCAAGTATTTTTGATTCACTGTTGGTTGACTTCCTAGATGCGGAACTCACAAGCATGGAGGGCCAATTGTACATGGAGTTATATAATGCATCTAAATTTATTTACATTAAATGACTTAAATATAGATACAAGATGACACTGCCAAATGATAAAAGGCAGGTTTACAGTGGTGCAAAGGGGACGTTACTAATCATATATAGGGATACAAAATTCTCATGCATATATCTACCAGTGTATCTAGAAAAATCTTAAATAAGAGACATTGAAAAGTGATAGAATCATCGTCTCAGAATGATAACTACATTTATTCCATATTGTGTGTTTCATAGCATTTGAAATTTGTACCATGTAAATATATAAGCTATTCAAGCTAACTGAAAGCAATTTCAATTTTAAACAAATGCATTCAAATTGGTTCCAGAAAGTACGAAGTTTCATTGTACTGAGAACCCATAAGGTACACAAGGGTGGGGATAGGGTCAAGGACATAGAAGTATACGATTCAGAAGGTGCTAAGAGAGGTTAGTTTTGAAGTTTGTACAAGTCTCAGTCCAACTATGGACAGGGACGAGGGTGTTCTGACAGAGGCCAGGACCTGTGAGCTAACCCCAGTAGTGGATTAACTGCAATTGATGTGTGTGTGTGTGTGTGTGTGTGGTGTCTGTGTGTCTGTGTCTGTGTCCTGTGTGTGTGGTGTTGTGTCTGTGTCTGTGTGTGCGTGTGGGTGTGTCCGGTGTGGGTGTGTCTTTGTCTGTGTGTGGGTGTGTGTGTATGTGTGTGGGTTTTTTTTTTTTTTTTTTTTTTTTTTTTTTTTTTTTTTTTTTTTTTGTGTGTGTGTGTTCTGTGTCTGTGTGTGTTTGTGTCTGTGTCCTGTGTCTGTGTGTGTGGCTGTGTCTGTGTTGTGGTGTGTGCATGTGTCTGTGTCTGTGTGTGGGTGGTCTGTGGTGTCTGTGTCTGTGTGTGTGTCTGTGTGAGCACATGAGGGCCACAGTGCACACACGGAGGTCAGAGGGAGTCAGCTTGCTCTTTCCACCTCCATGCAGGTTCCAAGGACTGATCTACACAGCAAGCAAGCATCTTTAACCTGCAGTCATCTCCCTAGCCCAAGCTAACTAGATTCTTAAATAACTTGCAGGATATGACCCTGCCTAGGCTCATCAGAGACCAGCTATTTCTAAGGCTCTTCCTAGAAGCAGGGAGACTTGAAAGTGGCAATAGCGACAGGTCCAACACTATGTTTCTTCAGCACTGTGGAGGGGTAGACCAGGACTGTCTAAATAAGGGCCTAGATGCAGATGGGGGGAAATGATGTGATCGAAGGGGAAACAGAAAGAGATTCAGGAGATGACTGACATTAACATTTTGTTGGTTTTTTTGTTTGTTTGTTTGTTTTGTTTTTTTGTCTTTTCGAGACAGGGTCTTCCTGTAGCCCCAGCTGTCCTGGAATTCACTCTGTAGACCAGGCTGGCCTTGAACTCACAAAGATCCACCTGCCTCTGCCTCCCAAGTGCTAGGATTAAAGGCATGCGCCACCACGCCCGGCTGACATTAACATTTTGTGGGAACTGAGTCCATCAGTGGGGTAGAAAGGAACATGGGACTTTCCCAGCAATCTCTGCTGTTACCTGATGGAAAGAACTCTGGCTGAAAAGGGGGCAGAAAAATTAAAGGAGGCGGGCTGGTGCATACATGTCTCTAGCTCTGTGGCCATGGACAGTCAACTCAGCTCTCTGAACCCCAGTAGCCTCTGGCAAAATTGGCCAGATATCTACCTTAGAAGCTTGTTTTAAGTCACAGTGAAACACTTTACATAAAGCAATCTGTCATAGTGCCTGATCCTGAGTAAGACACAGCCCTGCACAGTATACAAATTGTGAGTAGCAGAAACAGCTCTACAGCAGAGATGCCACCTCGGAGGTAAGGTAACCGGCCTGGCAGGGATCAAGATAATAGAAAGAAACACCTGTGTCCCTCACTTGGGCTACCAAACTGCTAAAACAATGGACCCCAAGAAGCTGGAATTTCCCCCCAGGAATCTCATGCTGGGAGAAGAGAAAGCCCAAAGCCTGGGTCAGCCAGAAGGAAAGCTTTCCTCCAGAGAGATTTGCAATTTGTCAGACCACCTTACAGAGAGTGGACCTCGCTCTCACAGGGACTTTTTAGATAAACCTAACTCTGGCCCTCTACTGAAACCTTAGTCTCACTTTAAGACCCAAGAGGTAGACTTGGGGATCACTGGATCCTGTAGTCGCTCTTCCCCTTGTGGCCCCATTGAATAAATCATCTTCTACTATTAGTTTGGCTGTTTGAATTGGCTTTTGAAGACAGATGGCAGAACCTGGCTTGTTGGGATACAGGTCATAACCCCCAAGTCCAGTAACAGTAGAACTTTGAAAGAAATTTCTAGAAATTAAAGGAGAATGTGTGTGATTCAAATGATTCGCTCTCATTCTTCATTGATTCCCTTTCCACCTCAGGCCATGACAGTTACACATGGGCTGAGAGCCACAGATCTATCTCACTGTTGGGCAAGCAAAGCAAACCCCAGGATTTGGGCAAAAGAAGGACAATTCACCAGGACTCATTAAAGGTTGGCTCATTTCAATTTACAGGTAAACATTAATATGTGTAAAATTTCAACAGCCAAGCCAGCCTGATAACTGTTTGGGGTTTTCCATTTCCTGCTGCCCTCTGTGTATAGAATCTCTTAACTGTGACTACATAACTCATCAAGTGTGGCCTCACTGGCCCAAAAAGAGTGGAGCTTCACCAGGCCTTCTAGGGAAAAAGAAGTCTAACACCTATCCATGCACTTTGAAATCAGCGATTCTATGTCGCCTATAGTCACAGGCTAACTTGAAACACTCACAAAAGTAAGCAAGCCTGCAACCCAGCCTGAAAACAGGAACCGCTGACTACTCCTTGGTCACATTCAACTCATTTAATGGTGCCTCTAATGCTTGATTCTACAGAGGCAACCTCCATGAGTCTTGTCAATATAAACAACAACGAATCAAAGGAGCTCTTTTCTCCAATCCTGAGAGCTGAAACCCAGGGCCTTACACATGTTAGGCAGGTGATCTGCCGCTAAGCAGTACCCTGGTCCGCATAGGACTAACATGAGCCACTCTCTCTTGAAGCCAGATCTCAGATCTCCTAAACACTGGGGATAAGAGATGGGGGTGTAGCTCAGTTGGTAGAATACTTGCCAAGCATACATGAAGCCCTGCATTTGACCTCCCACATGAAATAAACTGGGTATGGAACTCAGCACTCAGGCGGTGGAGGCAGGAAGATCACCCCACACAAAGTCTGAGGCTAGACTGGGATAGATGAGACCCTACTTCAAACAACAACAACAACAACAAAGTGCCAGAGATTGACAGAACACAAGAATGTCCCTGTCCCCTAAACTGGCACTCCCCTGCTCTTGGGTTGCAATGTGGACCTTGCAGGGAGGTGCTACAAGAGAGAGAAGAATCCTTGTATAAAGCCTTTCTGATAGAGGCAGTCTTGAGCCTCTAGACTAGATGGGACTCAGGAGGGACCCATTTGATAGAAATTTCCCTAATAGATTTATACTACTGCTTGGTTATAATCTATTTGACATACATAGATCCAATGTAAATAAGGGAGTTAGCCACCTAGTGTAAACGTGCCATCAATCCAGAAGAAAAAAAAATTGGCCAGAATCCAAGGGAATTCAGTTCAATGCCAAAGAGTTTGGGCTCCAAAAGCTTAACAAAATTAATGCTACACTGAGAATCCTGAAGGGCCTTCTTATGATTTCCATCAGCTAGCCCAGCGGGTTTGTCAGCTTTGCCAATACAAAACCCAACTTTCAAGGGTGGGCTGTTAAACTTCTCTGTATATAAGGAGGGAGCAATCTTCCTGGAGTCTTTTAGGTACCGGTGAGAACCGCAAATACCCCAAACATTCCTCTGAACATAGTAGATGCTGCCTGGGTCAGGGTGGTGGAGAGAACTCATCTCCAGACTGCTTGTCAACACAGTCTGGAAAATACTCCTGAAGCAAAATAAGGAGGTGCCATCCCATGTTTTCAAAGGAAACTGCAACGCCCGGCCTTCTCCCACACAAAGCATCCTTGCCGCTAAATCACAATGCCCATCACCCAAAATGCAGAAGGTATGTTATTCCCGACTGGAGTAGAGGACTACTCCGGAGAGACTGTACTCAAAGGTTAAATTCCTCTGGTTTTATCAGTCTTTATTAACCTATGATACCTCTGAGAATGTTCTAATGGACCCGCCCACCCACAGCTTCCATTGCAGAAGAAACGATTCTAGCCAGGTGTCACTCATCTCACACCAAACTAACTCAGCGGAAAGAAAAAAAAAAACGATCCTTCCTAGGCGGGCGCGGAAGCTGTGGAACAGCAGGTACATTCAAGAAATCCCTGCCACGTGTGCCTCCCTTTCTTCAAGGTTTCCTGGGCGCGCACTCACCAACACGCTGGGACTAACACACACCACTGGGGACCAACTTTCCGTTCTCCGAACAGCAACCCAGCTCCTTATCTCTGCATCTGGTCCAGCTGGCTCCTAACCCCAGGAACCACACCTGGTCCAGCCTCCGCGCAACACACGTGGGATGCGCTTCCAGGCGGTGCCAGGAACCAAGTGGAAAGCAAGAAGGTGGGAAAGGGCAGGAAGGGGGGGGGGCTGGGAGTAACATGTCTCGGATCCCTGGGGCAGGCAGATGCAGTGAAGCTTCTGGGATGGAAAGAGGACGAGAAACTACACCAGAGAGCGGCAAAGGAGAGAGGGCCGAGGGGAGGGGTCGCTCACCTAGGGTTTTGACTGCGATCTGCCTGGTGAGTGGCGGCGGCAGGTTGATGCACACCAAGTCCACGTCCTGGTGCAGTAGCACCTCGTCGATGCGGCTAGTGTAGAAAGGGACGCTCATCTCCTTGGCCAGCTCCTCGGCTTCTTCCTGCGTGCGGCCCCACAGCGCCTTCACCGCGAATCCCTCATCTTTCAGCAGCGGGATGATGACTCGGGCGGTGAGGCTGGTGCCGAACACGCCCACCCCTGGAAGCATGGCTGCTCAGGTCCGCCTGGTTCTGCCTGAATCTCCAGTCGAACACGGGCGCACACGCCTCTCGGGCCAGTCCCGCAGTCCAGGGCTCCAGCAGCCGACCCAGCCGCGCTGCGCCAGCCGAGCGCCGGGCAAGGCGCCCGAAGAGCGCACCGAGCCGCAGAAGCAGGAGGCTCCTGGAGCCTCAGCGCCGTGACCGTTGCAGCGCCCGCCGCGCGGGGCTCGCGTCCTTCCCGGAGGCAGCTGCAGGGACTCCTCCAGGGCGCGCGAGGCCCCGCAGCCCCGTGGAGCCCGGGTTCAGGCAGCGCTCCGGCGGCAGCACCGACCCGCTCCGCGCGCCCCTCGGAGACTGCTCCATGGCCGGCTCATTCCCGCGCCTGCGCCGCCGCAGCCCGGAGCGGCTCTCTCCGGATTCTCCACCCAGCCAGCTGGGTGGCCAGGTCTCCTCTGTCCCCGAACCTCGGTGCCGAACGAAATAAGCCTGCGGCCAGGAGGAGGCCGGCTAGGGATGCTGCTCGCCGCGCGCCCGGTTCCGATCGCGAGCTGCAGCAGCGCCGCGGCGGCCACCCCCCGGCGCCAGGATCCTCATTCCGCTGCCATGTTCGCTCGCTCGTAGCGCGGCTCGGGAGGCCTCGGCCCCGCGCGGGCTCGGGCTCCGGGATCCCACGGGGACGAGGGCGGAGTTGGCGACTTTGGCTGTCAGCGGCCGGGGTTCCTGCACCGCCCTCGCCGCTGCGCCGCGCGCCATTGGCCGCCGCGCGTCGCCCCCGCCCCTGTCGCGGCCGCCAACGGCTCCTGGTGAGCGCTGAGCTCGGCTGGGAACCCAGCCTGACTCCTCCCCGGCCCTGCCTGGCTCGCCTGCTGCCCCCGGGTGGCTTCCCTCTCTGTGCGCTCTCCACCACCACCTCCTCCTAGCCGCGCTCCAAGCTCCGCCCCAAGCAAGCAAATAAATCTATCCTAGCCCGGCGCGCCCTTAAGGGACTGGGAGCGGGTCGCTTGGAAGAATTCAGGAGGTGCCAAGGGACCCCGCGTGGTACTAGCGGCAGGGAGCACAGCCTCCCCTCCGGGAATATTTGTACGTGCAAAGCCCCACGCTGGAGAAGCCTTCCAGGCACTATCCCTAGGGTTGTTTAGAAACCCTTTTCGCTGATGAAGAAAATGAGCTCCAGGGGCGCTAAGAGACTAGCTCAAGGTGACATACGTAAGCGACAGTCCTGGGACAGGTACTGAAGCCCTAGAGTTCTGGCTCCTAAGTGAGCCTGGGCCAATCCCGAGCCAGCCCTCTGACCGAGCAGGCTTCGCTTGTCACCCTATTCCCACTCCTCTCCGACCCCACCCTTGAGCCCCGCGTGGCACTGGCGGCTGCACCCGGACCCGGGTCTCCCAAGAGGCTTCGGCAAGTGTGTCTGGAATCTGGTTCTCCAGGCGCGTGTGTAGTTCTGGCTGGCAGCCACTCCCTCCTCCCGCGCTCTGTTTCGGCTCTTATCCGCAGCGCTCCTCTCTGCCTTTACACCAACCAACCGGTTGCCTGCAACCGGGGAGTGGGGGGGATGCTGGGACTGGCAAGTGAGACTCAACACAAGTCCAGCGGCAGTGGAAACCCTGCCTGCCTCTAATTTTCTCTAATTATCCTCAACCCCTATCACCCGGCCTGCCTGCTAGATAGTAAGACCTCAACAAACGTTTGTTAAGTAGGCCTATTCTACAAATAGCAGTCTTGTGCCCACTTGGTGCTGGGAGGAAGGAGCCAACGCTGAAGGGCATGGGGACCTGCTCTAGAAAGGTCTTGTTACTACTGTCTGTCATATTCACCTTTGGCCTTCAGTGCTCAGCTCAGTGGACACGTGGACATGCGTGGAAAACATGATACCCACAAGGGTTTAAAGCAACTTGTAACAAATGGCAGTGAGGCGGGGTTCGTGGAGAGAGCTGTGTACCAAAAACGCTTGTGTGTGGCAATGTGAGGAGCACAGTTGACCTCGGGACACTAGAAGAAAGGACACAGTGCTCCCGGTGGCTGGCAACAGCCTGAGCGGGGCCAAGACAAAGAGTAGACAGGATCTGCTGACGGTTGGCTTCTAGCATGAGAGAAAAAGTGGGAGTGCTCCTGGCTCTGACAGGCTGCCGGCTGCAGCAGAGGTAGGGTGTTAAAGCAAGGGAGGTGGCCTCGCAGCAGACAGGTGTGCTCAAGGTCAGGCGGTGTCAGAGATGGAACAGCTCACCCAGTGCCAAGGTTGTTCATTTTGGCTTTCAGAGAGAGAGAGCAGAGCCAGCTGGAGCTGTCCCCTGGCTCCAACATCTACTAGCTGTTGGATGGGAACAAACTTCTCTGTGTCATAGTTCTGTCTGTAGCAGGGGGCAGTAGGCACACTACAAAGTAAAGTCCTCAGAATGGTAATCCCATAGAAACACTCCTTGTTTCCAGAGATGGTGGCCTACACCTTTAATTCCAGCACTTGGGAGCCAGAGGCTGTCGTCCAATCTCTGTGAAATGGAAGCCAGTCTGGTCTACATAGCAAGTTCCAGGCCAGCCAGGGCTACATACTAAGACCCTGTCTCAAAAATAAAACAAGCAGACAAAAATAGATTTGTGGCTAGAGAGCTGGCTGGAAGGTTAAGAGTACTTGCTACTTTTGCAGAGGACCCAGACTCTATTCCAATCACCCCCATCAGGCTGCTCACAAGCACCTGTAACTTCAGCTCCAAGAGATCTCACCCCTTTCAGCCTCCTGAGGAACCACCACACACATGGTGGGACACACAGACACACAAAAGCCAAATAAATGCTCTTTAGGATGTGCATAATCTATTTATTATATTTAGTAAATATATCCTACCTAAATGTTCTCTGCAAATGTTAGCCCATATGTGTAACATATGAATTCTGTTATAATTGTTGAATTTGGAGGGGATGTTTGTTTGGTGTGGGTGTGAGCCTGCTTTGGTGTTGACATGCCAAGGATGTGCTTACAGAGGCCAGAAGGTGTTGGGTTCCCTGGAGTTAGAGCTTCAGGTAGTCCTGCGCTGTGTAGTATGAGTGTTTGAACTGAACTCAGTTCCTCTTAAAGAGCAGGAAGTGCTCTTGACCTCTGAGTCATCTCTCCAGCTCCTGGTTGGTCTCAGTTAGCCCAGGCTGGCATCCAACTCAATACACAGCAGGGGATGATGACCTAAACAGAACGTCTGATCCTCCTGTCTCCACCTCACAGGATTACAGATATGTGCCACCATACCTAGTATATATATATATATATATATATATATATATATATATACATCACATTAAATAAACATGTTGAATAAATATGAATGTCCCTTCCTCAGGCCCCTTTTACTCACTTCTTTCATCAAAAAAAAGGTATTGTGGACTGGAGAAGTGGCTCAGCAATTAAGAGCACTGGCTGCTCTTGTAGAGGACCCAGGTTCAGCTCCCAACACCCACATGGCAACTCACAACCCCAATTTCAGGGGATATGACACCCTCTTCTAGCCTCCAAGACTGTTGCATGAATGGGTGCACTTACATATACATACAGGCAAAACTCTCTTACACATAAAATATAAATAATTTTAAGATGATGTGACAATATAAATAAATAATTTTTAAAGGTAATAAGAGGAAGTTTTTTGTAGTGTTTGTTTCAAGGGGGGCCTAGGACTGGCATGATGGCTTAATGACTAAAGGTGCTTGCTGCCAAGCCTGACAGTTTGAACCCCAGAACTCACATGGTAGAAAGAAGGAATGGCTCCTACACATTGTCCACTGACCTTCACATGTATTCTATGCCATGTGTATGTGCATGCACATATATACAAAATAACATTTTTTAATTAAAAAGGAATGCAGAGCCTGAGCACTTCTCCCTGCTGTGCTGTGGGTGTTCAAGTCAGGCTCATCAGTATCTGAAACATTGTCATCGCTGATCTGTCTGCTTTCAGTATTGTCCATATCCTCTGCTTTGCAGCCAGAGTGCTCTGAGTGATCTTTTATAGATCATATTGAGGTTTGAGAGATGGTTCAATGGTTAAGAGCACTGGCTGCTCTTGTAGAGGACCTGGGTTTGATTCCCAGCACCCACATGGCAGCTAACAACTGTAACTCAAATTCCAGGGAAATAGGATGTGGTGGTTTGAATGAGAGTGTCCCCCCATAGGCTTTAAGTATTCAGACATTTTGTCTCCAGTTGGTGGCACTGTTCTTGGAGGTCTTAGAAGGTGTGGCCGTACTGGAGGAAGTACGTTATTGGGGTCAGGCTTAGTGAGTTTAACAAGCCTTGTGGTCTCCAGTCTCTCTCTCTCTCTCTCTCTCTCTCTCTCTCTCTCTCTCTCTCTCTCTCTCTCTCTCCTTCCTGTGCTCATTGTGAGATGTGACCCTTAGCTTGCTGCTCCAGCCCCAGCCACCATGCTTCCCGCCACAATGGACTCTTGATTCCCTGGAACCATCAATCATAAGCTCAAATAAACTCTTCCTTTGATAAGTTCCCTTGATCGTGGTGTTTTATCACAGCAACAGAAAAGTGACTAATACACCGGATGTCCTCTTCTGACCTCCATGGACATTGCAAGACATGGGTGCACTTGCCTACATGCAAGCAATATACTCATACACATAAAATAAAAATATTTTAAAAGATCATATCATAATCCTGGCATGATGGTCCACTCCTTTAGTCCCAGCAGTTAGGAGGCAGAGGCAGGCAGATTCTGAGTTCCAAGCCAGCCAGGACTACTGCATAGGTTGTTTCATGTTCCACCATACCCCACCCCTACCCATAGATTCCCATTGCACTTATACTCCAAAGTCCTCGGGTATCCGAAAGGCCCTATCTGACCTAACTTGACCCAACTCTGGTCTTTCATAGCTCAGTGCTTTGCTTTCCAGTATGGTGGCCACTTTGCTGTGCACTGTGAAGACCAAGCTCACTCTTATCCCAAGGCCTTTACAGTAGCTGCTGTTGTTGTCCCCGCTGCCTGTCACACACACACCAACTCACTGCTCACTTTTACTTAGGCTTGTGCTCAGATGTCCCCTCCTCAGATCACCTTGCCTGACCATCTGATCTGAAATGACATCCTTGTCACATTCCATGCCTTTATCACTGATTCGCACTGTATCAAATACCTGGTTATCATCTACCTGCCTAACAGATTACAGACTCACTGAGATCAGAAGTGTGCGTGCCTCATTCATCTCTGAATGCCCAGCACTGTAGAGACTCAACACACACATGGGCAAGGATGATGTGCACCTTCTAATGTGTTGTTCTGGGGATTGTATGAGTTAATGCTATGGTTTCAATGTGGCTTAAGAGTATTGTCCCAAAGTTCCATTCCTTGAAATTCAGTCTCCACTGTGAGTTACTTAAAGAGCAGAAAGTTCACCCTGACTATGATGTTTGGAGGTGTGGCCTTTGCCAGGTGATTAGTGTCTGAAAGATCATCAGGATGGAAACATATACATTGTCTGTCTCTTTCCAGTGATGCCTGGCACCACCCTGGGTCACAGCTAGTAGGTCAGCATCACCAGATGTGGCTCTCACCCTTGGACCAGAACCTTGAGCCAAAATAAATATCTTTTCCTTATATTTTGACATTGCGTGATAATACTGTGTTCTTAGAAAGAGAAAACTATTGCAGGGGATATTTATAAGTCTTTAGAACTATACCAAGTGCATGTTCAAGAAGGATTTGGGCACTTGCAAACGCCAGGCTGGGAAACCTGTTGGTTTGGGACATGAATTGATTCAACATGATGCCCCCCCCCCGCAGGAGGGGCTGCAGCAGCTGGCATGGGAGTAGAAGAAGCCTTAGAAATTGAAATGGGGGGCTGGAGAGATGGCCTAGCGGTTAAGAGCACCGACCGCTCTTGCAGAGGACCCGTGTTCGATCCCCAGCACCCACATGGCGGCCGAGAACCGTCTGAAACTCCAGTTCCAGGAGAACTCCAGCTCCAGGGGAATTCGAGACCCTCTTCTGACCTCCGCGTGCATTGCACGACACGGGTGCACAAACTTGCATGCAGACAGTACATTCATACACATACAGAAATAAATAATAAAAAATTATAATTAGAAAAAAGAAATTGAAATGGGAAGTCTGAGAACATGTGCACAGAGAGAAGTGAGCTGCACCCAGGTTTCAAAATACTTGCTGGAGTTAGAAGAGAGAAGGAAGAATTTTCTAGACAGATAGAGGCTATCCTCAGGATGACTCAAGGCAGAAGGACCTGTAGAGAGAGCCAGGACATGATACACAATTACTGAAAGATTTAAACCACGTCTTCCAGTAGAGAGGGAGGCTTGTGAGGGGCTCAAGATACAGACACTGAAGTCACCCTGGATTGAAAGAGGGGAGCCTAGTCAGAGGCGGTAACTGAGGAAAAGAAGAGGCAGGCACAATGTGAGGGAAGACAGGAGGAGATGAAATCTCCAGGCCTAGCAGCAGTCTGGACACCCTAGAAAGTGGAAAGAAGTTAGTTGCTTCTCAGTGGGTGTCGCCTGGGTGTGCACTTTCTTTCTTGCTGGTTTGGTAGGTCTTGCTTCATCTGCCCCAGGCATGAGAGGATGACCCTGAATGTGCATCTAACACATGCTCTAATAGTGTAGCCATTCACATGCGCAGTGCTAGCATGCATGGGACCTTCAAAGAGTCTTTAACATTATCTTCCCCCATCCTCTTGACTAGTTAATTACTTCACATATTTCAATCCCAACCAGTCAGGAAGGAAGGCAAGAGGATCACAAGTGAGATCTTATCTCAAAATAAAAAACTAACCACTCCACCGTAGAAAAGAAAGAAAATGGGATTAAATCAGCCTTAATCCCTTCATACTGACTAGCTACTATAAATAATTTGGTTTATACACCTCCATGATTTTAGGAAATATGTTACTATTTTAATCAAATATAAACAAAGTTTCACTGTTAGATACAATTTTTGTTCTTTTTGACACCAAATGAAAACAGACTAGTTATTTTTAACTGAGTGGCCATAAATACCCAGTAAACCTCATAAATCTTAATCTCTGTGGAATGACATACTGTTGCCTTTTGCAATACCACATTGAAGTGTGGGAATAAGTTATAACATTAGAAACCTCAGAGGAGCTCTACCAAGTAGCTTTCAACCTCACAGATTTATTCTTAAACTTGTTTTCACTAGTTTAGCTTTTAAAAGTATCTGCTCGGGCTGGAGAGAAGGCCTAGTGGTTAAGAGCGCCAACTGCTCTTGCAGAGGACCCAAGTTGGATCCCCAGCACCCACATGGCGGCTGAGAACCCTCTTTAACTCCAGTTCCAGGTGAATTCAACGCCCTCTTTCCTGACCTCTGCGGCATTGCATGACACGGGTGCACAGACCTACATGCAGACAGCACATTCATACATGTAATAAATAAAATTTTTTTTTTTAATTTTTAAAAAGTATCCACTGGCCTAGCAGTTAAGAGCACCAACTGCTCTTGCAGAGGACCCGGGTTCGATCCCCAGCACCCACATGGCGGCTGAGAACCGTCTTTAACTCCAGTTCCAGGGGAATCCGACCCCTTCTTCTGACCTCCACAGCATTGCACCACACGGGTGCACAGACCTACATGCAGTCAGTACATTCATATACACAAAAAATTAATTAATTAAAAAAAGTTTTTTAAGTATCCACTCATCTTTAACATTCAACTCTTTTTTTAGATTCAAAATGCTGCAGTTTCCAGATTGCTTGTCTTATATGGGCCCCCAAGCTAAGCTGGTAGAACTTGCGTCTCCTGGCTTTCAGGTAGGCACAGTTATCTTCATCATTACAATTAAACTGACTTTAAGATTTTAATAATTAGGGACTTGCAAGGTGGCTCGGTTGGTAGTGTACTTGCCGCAAGCACACAGCTCTGGATTCAATTCCTAGCACTAAATAACTCTAGGCAGGGTAGTGACACACCTATAATCCCAGCAATTAGGAGATGGAAGCAGGAAAGCCAGAAGTTCAAGGTCATTCTCAACCTCTGTTATATAACAAGTTCAAGGTCATTCTCAACCTCTGCTATACAACAAGTTCAAGGCTAACCTGGATCACAAGAGATACTGTGCTGGTCAATCTTTGTCAATTTGACTCAAACTGCAGTCACCTGGGAAGAGGGTGAGGCATTTCCTCTGTCACGTTGGCCTGTGGCCATTCTGTGGGGCATTTTCTTTTCTTCTTCCTTTTTGAGACAGGGTCCCCCTGTTGCCCCAGCTGGCCTGGAACCTGCTATGTAGACCAGGCTGGCCTTGATCTCACAGAGATCTGCCTGCCCCTGCCTCCTGAGTCCTGGGATTAAAGGTGAGTACCACCATGCCCAGCTATGGAGCATTTTCTCAATCGCTGCTGGAGGGTCCAGCTCACCGTGGGCAGTGTCATCCATAACCAGGTAGGCCTGGGCCTGTAAGAAAGCTAGCCGAGCAAGCCAGGAGAGGCAAGCCAGTGAGCAGCGTTGTTCCACAGTCTGTGCTTCAGTTCCTGCCCTGGCTTCCCCCCATGAAGGACCATAATCCGGAAACTGAAACAAACCCTTTCCAATTCTAGTTGATTTTGGTCATGGTGTTTATCACAAGAGAAAGCAAAGTAAGAGAGGCCCTATCTCTAAATATATATAGTCTAATTAGACCTAAATGTCATCATTCCAAAATCAGGAAGCATTCATTCTTTGACCTTCCTTGGCACCAAACACGTTGTCTGCCTTCTCTCCCCCTCACTGCTAAGCATTCCATCCTCCTAAGGAAGGAAAGTGCTTTAATTCACTAAGAGTCACCAGAGCTGCCATTTAAACCAGGAAAAGCAGAGCCTGCTTCTGCTGCTCCCCCTTGGGGCCAGGAGCCTGGGACAGCATGGCCACCATCATGCCTGCCCCAGGCTCCTCATAGGACAGACCCTCCTGCTTTTGCCTCTCCGATCTGAGAGCCTCGCAAAGCATAGGGAATTCCCCGCCTGGTTTAAAGCCCCACTTTCCCAGTTATGGTCGCTGCCCATCTAAACCCCTCGCAGACTGGGTAGACTCTGTGTGCTGCGCCTCTGCTCTGACCAATGCGCTCTTGACCGAGTTCCCCTTCTGCTCCAGTCTCCTTTCACCCTCCTGATGCCTCGGGCTTATCTGGTTCCTTCCTACCACAGGACATTAGTAATTTCTGTTCCTTCCTCCAGGAATACTCTTCCTTCGGTCCTCCACTTTCCCAACCGTTTTGCTTGGCCACCTAGGATTAGCTCAGCATCTTCCCATTGAAGGCAGTAGACTGTTGTGCTTTGAATGTGGCTCTGTGTTTGAACACGTGGTCACCAGCAGGTGCCCTGTTTTGGAAAACTGTGGAATACTTAGGAGGTAAAGCCTTGCGGGGGGGGGGGGGGGGGGGG
>VZQC01006732.1:1399781-1416864 GCA_009823505.1 Rhizomys pruinosus
GGGGCTGGAGAGATGGCCTAGGGTTAGAGAGCGACCGACCGGCTCCTTGCAGAGGAACTCGGTGTTCGATCCCACAGCACCCACATGGCGGCCGAGAACGTCTGTAACTCCAATTCCAGGAGAACTCCAGTTCCAGGGGATTCCGAGTCCCTCTTCTGACCTCCGCGGCATTGCACGACACGGGTGCACAGACCTACACGCAAAACAGTACGTTCATACACATAAATAAATAAAATAAAAAATTAAAAAAATAAATTAAAAAAAAAACAAATATATTCACATCTGGATTCTGCATATGAGGAAAGGCGTGATATTGCCCTTCCTCAACATGATACTCTCCAGTTCCATCCATTTTCTGCAAGTGGCAAAATTTCATTATTTCAAAAAACAAACAAATAAATAAATATGTAAATGGAAAGGCTGGTGAGATGACTTAGCAGGTAAAAGTGTTTGCTGTACAAGCATGATGAACTGAGCTGGAGCCCTGGAATCCACAGTGGAAAGACAGAACTGACTCTTGACCTCCATACGTACACCATGGCACATACACACACACATAAATAAAATAAACTTTATTGCCTATTTTAGCACATTATATTCTTTTTTTTTGGTCTTTGTGAGACAGGGTCTCCCTGTAGTCCCAGCTGGCCTGGAACTTACTCTGTAGACCAGGCTGCCTTTAAATTCACAAACATCCACCTGCCTCTGCCTCCTGAGTGCTGGGATTAAAGGCATGCACCACCATGCCCAGCTTTATATTCTTTATTTTTAAGGTACAGTTTAATGTTGTTATACATGTTCACACTGTTGGCCACATAACTATGTACCTGTATGTTTAAGAAGAAACAGCCCAAATTTAAAAAATAGTATCAATATGTCTATATCTCTATTTCCCCTTTTATTCATATAGTCACAATGAAGAAAAAGAACATTTAAATGTAAAAATGATCTCACAGTCAGTCCCTGGCCCCATGGCTGGAAATCTTTTGTCTCCAGCCCTGTGTCAGGGCACTGTATGTGTGTGCGTCAAGGGAAGGAGACTCTGTGTGTCCTGCTGGTCACGAGTCCACTGGAATACCAAAAATAATAGTTGACTCAACAAGGCAGCTTATCTTTGTCACTCAATAGGCCAAGAGGTAAAGTCTCTTTGTACATGGGTTTAAGATACAGCAGTTCCCTCACATCTTGGGGTTCAGAAACATTCCAAGATGGTCCATGGAGGTCTCAAACCTCAGATGTTTCTAAGCTTTGTAAGTGCTATTTTTTTCTATACTGTACACACTTTAGAGAAAGATTAACTTACACAATAGGCACCCAACAATAACTAATAACAAAATATAATAATCATAACACTATGCCATGATACAGGTTATTTAAAAGTTACAAATTGTTTGTTTCTGGAATTTTTCATTTAATATTTTCAGACCAAGACCACAGGAAGTGGAACTGTGGAAAGGAGGAGCCCACTGTGAATGCACAAGGGTATCCCAGGAGCTCGTGTGCAAAAATACTGAGGTACAGAAATCCTCAGCACTCTTGGTCCCTTCCTGTGCACAATTTCTCTATGGTAATGCTGTTCCATGCAACTTTTTTTCTACCTCTGTCACCCAAGGTGGGGGGGGGTAGCATGATATGATTGCTCTATAAGTAACCAGGAAACAAATGTGGTTGTTTCTGTGCAGATTGTGCAGAACAGTAAGTACCAAGGAAAACTGCCCAGCCTCTAAGTCAGAGAGAGAGAGAGAGAGAGAGAGAGAGAGAGAGAGAGAGAGAGAGAGAGACTATAGTGAACACTATATAATTTTGTTTAGGGGGATTGTTTCTTTTTCTTTGTTATTTGTTTGTTCTAAGACAGGGTCTCACTACATAGCTCGAGTTGGTCTGGAATTTGCTATCCAGCCGCCTTACCTTCTAATTCTACAACACTTTCTCTTTTCCTGATAAGCCCATACTCCCAAAGGTTGCACTCTTTTTCTTTCTCTTTTCCAAAGAACAACACTTTTATTATGGAACCAATGAATTTAAGAAAGAATCTTCACCAACAAATAGGCAAAGATATCTTTTTAAAAATTGTTGCTGAGGCTTGAACCCAGGACCTTGCACATGCTCAGCACATGGTTATTAACCATAAGCCTCAGTCCCAGCCCTGGAGAATACCTACCCTGAACGTTCCTGCACTTGGCCACTTATTGGGCCACAAAGGAAATCACAAGAAATTCCAAAGGAATAGTATCATCGATTCATGTTCTTTTGCCACAATACACTGGAAATAGAAACAGAGAGTAGAACTATATCCTCCCACTCCAGAAATCTGGCAACCAAAAATACCCTAAGTAATCTGTAGACTAAAAGGAACTATGATGAAAACAAAAAATATTTAGAGTGAAACGCAATGAAATCATGCATACAGAAATATCCAGGGGGCAGCTAAAAATTGTATGCAAGGAGAGAGTTGTATCTTTAGATATGAAAGACATTCTAAATTGAATGAATTAAGTATTCATTTAACACAGGAGAAAATGTCCAAAAAAGTAAGAAAAAAAGTGTAAAAGAATGGAGAAATCAATATAAATTCAAAAATAACAGAATCAAAAACCAAAAATATAAAAACTATCAATAAAAAGAAAATAATAGGAAGGGGCCAGCAACAGATATTTTGTCACAGAATGAGAGAAATAACTAATACAGTGGGCGGCCCTCCACAGTGGGGTCTCACAAATAAGTAAAGTAAGAAGAACCAGATAGAGAATTCTATGAGTCAGCACTGAGAAGCTTCAAACATATCTGCTCAAGAGAGAACTCGCTAAAGCATAAAAACTGTCTGCACCTGGGAGGAAACAGTGGGCTTTGAAAGCCCAGCAAGTGGGGGAGGATGAATCACTTTTCCCAGCGCTGGATAGTCCTTGCTTTAAGATGTAGAATGGAATTCCCCTCCCCATGACTGTGCCTAGATTTAGTGACTGTGCCTAGATTTAGTGACTGACTCACTGAGTGAGTAGAGGAGACAGTGTGTGACTTGGGAAGCTATGGTTTTGTTTTGGGGTTTTTTTGTAGTTTTGAGACAGGGTCTCCCTTTAGTCCACCTGGCCAGGAGCTCGCTCTGTAGACCAGGCTGGCCTTGAACTCACAGAGATCCACCTGCTTCTGCCTCCCAAGTGCTGGGATTAAAGGCATGCGTCACCACGCCTGGCTGGGAAGCTATGTTTTAAGGCAGTGACTGCAGCCTCCTTCTCACACTCATTCTGAATGAACAGCTCCCTCTGGGGGAAGCCAGCATCTGAGGGCTTCAGATAGCCTAGTAGAGAGGCCCTGGGGAAAGCAGGGACTTACAGCTAACAGCCTTGTGAGTGCTCCATCTTAGAAGTAGTTCTGGTGGGCAGACATGGTGGCCTTTAATCCTAGCACTTGGGAGGCAGAGGCAGGTGGATCTTTGTGAGTTCAAGGCTAGCCTGGTCTACAGAGTGAGTTCCAGGACAGCTGGGACTACAGGGAGACCCTGTTTCTAAAAGACCAAGAAAAAAAAAAAAAAGTTCTGTGGACTTCAGATGTGTCTCTGTCCCCTTGACCTGTCAAATAAAATACCAAAGACTCCATGGTTACATCTCGTAGCTCTGCAGGCTGAAAGTCTGAGCTCAAGGTGCCAGTAGGTCCTGTGTCTGATGAGAAACCATTTCTGACTTGCTCATATCCTTATATGGTGGGGAAGGGGCAAGCTGGTCTCTCCCTATCCTTATAAGTGTGGCTCCATTCTCTTAACCATACATACACCTAATCACACCAAAAGGTGCTACTACCAAATACAATCATACTTCAGAGTGAGACTTCAACACCACAGGGGAGGGGAACTGTAGGGAGCACTTGTCTCCCCACAGAAACAATTGTATGTTGCCGCAGAAACAAAGCACCTCTTTGTTGGTTTTTCTCAAAGCGGTTTATTATTCAGGCTTGCAGGTCTTGTCAGAACGGTTTATTCAGGCACATCTTTTCTCTCCCTCCAAGCTTCTCCCTCTAAGCCTCAGGTCTTTCCCTCTAAGCCTTAAGCCTTTCTCCAAGCCTTCTACTTCCTCAGGCAAGCAAGCTTCTCTCTCAGACTAGAAAGGAGAGAGAGTCTGTCTCTATCTAAAAAGTCCCTCTATTTATCCATCCACCTTCCCAGCCCAGGTTGCGTGGCTGGTCTATTGATATCATCTGGCCTGATCTTGTATACAGGGTGCACCTGCACAGCTCAAACGGTGAGCGTGACTTTACTTAGAGGTAGGAGGGAATCAGGTGTTAGTCATAAAACTTTGCTAAAGTCTCGGGTGCCTTCTTAGGACTGTCGCCACACCTGCTCTCCACATCGAACAGCATTCAATCCAGGAAAGATGAATCAAACCTCATGAGACGTTTTGCCTGTACCTTAACTAAGCTGTTCTTAGATTCCTGACCCCCCCCAAAAACTGTGTAGTAGTAGATGCTGGTGAGATGCCTTAGCAGTTAAGAGCACTGGCTGCTCTTGCAGAGGACCCAGCTTTGATCCCCAACACCCACATGGTGGCTAAGAGCCATCTGTAATGTAACTCCAGTTCAAGGAGAATCTGACACCTTCTGGAAACTTCCACAGACATTGCATAACACGGGTTCACGTACATACATGCAGGCAATACACTAATAAAAAAATTGGGGTCTTTTTGAGACAGGGTCTTCCTGTAGCCCCAGCTGCCATGGAACTCAATATGTAGACGAGGGTGGCCTTGAACTCACAAAGACCAGCCTGCCTCTCCCTCCCTAGTGCTGAGATTAAAGGCATGTGCCGCCATGCCTTTAATTAATTTAATTAATTAATGCACAGTTTTTGGTTTTGTGTTTGTTTTTGTTTTTTTTACAATATTTTATTTGCCAGAGGCAGGTGGATCTCTGTGAGTTCCAGGCCAGCCTGTGGCTACAGGAAGACCCTGTCTTAAAAAGAAACACACACACACACACACACACACACACACACGCACACGACCTGTGCAATAATAAGTGCAATTCTGAGTTGTTAAAGTTTGGGGAAATTTATTTTGTAGCAGTAGGTAATGGATATTATTCCTTCCCACGCTAATGGGAAAAATGGATTTCCTCCTCATAATTCACATACAGAACTTTAGAACATTTTGGAAGATAATATAGGAGAATATCCATGGTCATAAAATACATTTTAAATGGCTGGGCATGGTGACAGGCAACTTTAATCCCAGCATTTGGGAGGCAGAGGTAAGCAAATGTCTGTGAGTTCTAGGCCAGCCAGGACTACATAGTGAAACCCTGTCTTAAAAAGAAAATGTCTTAAATTTCCTTCCCAAATAAGTAGCATACAGTCAATGAGAAACAGTTTGGGTAAATTTAATGAAAGCTCATGCTTTGGCTCCTGTTTATGGGTGTATGTAATACAACTTAGGCATCTATAGGTCAAAACATAAAAAGCTAAAAAAAAAAGAGGGAGGTGGGAGGTGGGGTACTATCCTTTCTGGGATACAAATGGAAAACTCTGTGTTCCAATCCTATTGATAAATTTTCAATTTTTCTGATCTTGAAACTAACAATGGGAGGAGAATTTTATGTTCCCACAGGTAAAAATCACCAATCTAAATGCCTGAAAACATACAACTTATGGCTGTGCAGGATGGACTGGGAAATGCCAGCAGAGAGGTTGACCCATCTGAACATTAAAGAAAGAGGAACCTCAGACTGCCTGAGTCACAGACACTGAGCATCTCTCTGAATACTATTGGGGTTAACTGTTTATAATGGGCCCTAATGAAGTTTACCTTCCAGATACTGAGAAACCTTCCTACCTCTCCCCTTTATAGGAAAAAGAAAAACATGATGGTAATGAAACCACTCCCTAACTGTAAATTAGAGCCAATTGTTACAGTGGTAATTTCCTATAAAACAGGCATAACTACCCTTTTTTAATTGACTGATAGGCATAGGAACTGTGAAAGGATAATTCTCTATCTAGAGCCAAATTCAATAGTAAAGTGTTTATAAGCTGTGTAATTAAGCAAAATATATTACTACAGGAAAGCTCTGACATCAGCAATGAATTATTCTGCCTAGGAGATGTTGGCTAGGGGATTCAAACCCGCCCCCCCAAATTATAAAGGCCTTTTGCCTATAAGTGGGATATATGCAAGGAGAAAGGCAGTAAGTCCCTGTTGTCGAAGACCTGGTGTGAGCATGAAAAATGTTATGAGACGTCACTTGCTAGCGTACAACTGGCCTCTGAAATGCTAGAGAGCGTTACCAAAGGCCACTACAGCAATACAGCAAAATATTGGTCTCCCTGAGACAAACAAGACTCCTCCGAAAATATCAGCTACACCTCAACAGCCTGGAGATACAGTGCAACAGTGGCAGCCAAGTGTCTATATTATATCCCAAAACTATTTGGCTATTAGCTCTCTCCTTGGAGGAATAACTCACAGCGGATGCCACAAGCTTATGTCCTCTAGTGGTTAGGCGATGTTATAAGCCACAATAAGAACTTGTCACCCTTTATAGAGAAACCACAGTTTGCGGATTAGCATACCATCCAAGCATCTGTGTCTATGCTCACAGCTTAGCTTGACACAATAAGTGGTACTGCTTAAATGCCTGTACATCCAATAGCTTGAGCTTTGTTAGTATGACTGAAAAGGGTATCACTGTGAAAGCTGTCAATCCGTGAAGGGAAACAAACTGAACAGACCAGAGTCCAAAATGACAACTCCAAAGAAATTAGACTGTTTTCTTCTCACCCACTTGTGCCCCTTTCCCAAAGCCTAGGGAACAAACTGCGGAAGAGGAGGCGTGGTAGATTGTAAGGGCTGTGGAGAGATAGGGGTGAATCATAAGACTACAGGAATATAGTCTGGACTCCTAATCGATCAACATGCCTGTGCATACAAGCTTCTCCAACTGGACTATGGGAACCTTGGGTTGTTCAAAATTTGGACATAGATACTTACAAAATGCACCAATTACCTAATTGTATGACATACTGAGTAACATCCATGTTATCTGCAAACAACTGTGTCCCTTAAAAATAAACAAAACAAAACAAAAATAAATAAATAAATAAAAATAAAAAAATAAAAAGAAAATAAAAAAAAGAAAATGTCTTAAAGGTCTGGAGAGATGTCTCAGTGGTTAAGAGCACTGGCTGTTCTTGCAGAGGACAAAGGTCCAGTTCTTAGCACCCACATGGTGGCTAACAACCCTCCTGCTCCAAGGGATCTGATGTCCTCTGCTGGCCTCCACACAGATTGCATGCATGCATGTGGTGCCCTTATATACACACAGGCAAAATACCACATAATATATATATTATATAATATATAGAGATATCTTAAATCAGACACATGCATACTTGTTGCTGTTCTGTATTTTGACTCAAGATATCAGAGGTTTTGATTCATGGTCTCATTACTTTGAGCCTGAGCTAAGGCTGAGCAGCACGATGGGGTTGTGCAGCAGAACAAAGCTGCCTTTCTCTTGATGGACAGAAAGCAGAGGGTGACAGGAAAAGGCCATGGTCAAGCTGAACTCTTCAAAGACACCCCCGGCGCCCAGCCCCAGTGACCAACTCCCTCTAACCAGGCTCCACTGCTAAAGGACACTTTACAGTAAGAACTTCTTAGTGGTTAATACAATAGTGGCTAGATAAAGAAGGATTAATGTATTCATTCATATGGCTAGATCCCCTAAGATCTTCTTAGTAGCCTCACCTCCCAATTTTGTTACTGGAAGTACCCAGGATTCAATGCGTGAGTCTATAGGGAACATTTCATACACAGATGCCATAAGGAGAGTCACTATGACCAAATTTAGATGATAAATGACAAACACAAGTTATCTGCATACCAAGTAGAAAATCCCATTAAATAATGAAGTAAAAGCTGAAAAACCGGGCCAGAGAGATGGCTCAGCAGTTAAGAACACTAGCTGCTCCTGCAGATGACCTGAGTTCAAGTACCAGTACCCACATGGAGAACCATCTGTAACTCCAGTTCCAGGGGATCCGATGCCCTCTTCTGACCTCCATGGGCATTGCCTGACAGAGGTGCACTTACATCCATCTAGGCAATTACTCATATGCATAAGATAAAAATAAACAAAATACATATGAGTAATTGCCTAGATGGATGTAAGTGCACCTCTGTCAGGCAATGAGCGCCGACCGCTCTTGCAGAGGACCCGGGTTCGATCCCCAGCACCCACATGGCGGCTGAGAACCGTCTGAAACTCCAACTCCAGGAGAACTCCAGCTCCAGGGGAATCCGAAGCCCACTTCTGACCTCCGCGGCATTGCACGACACGGGTGCACAGACTTGCATGCAGACAATACATTCGTACACATACAGAAATAAATAAAATTAATAAAAATTTTTTTTTTTAAACATAAACCAACCTACTTATTTTTTGGTGTCTCTCCTTTCGAGCACAAGGCTCCGCCCTCCGGGTATGCCCCCCAAGGGCATTATGCCCTAAAACGCGACTCCATAGAACCAGCTGGCCCTTACAAACTCAACACAGAATCTGACCGGCTAAAACACGGCGAACGTCCTGACAGGATGACTGGGATTAAAGACGATGACACAACCATGCCGAGCGAGGGATAAAAATAGCGGATTTGACAACAACAAGACAAAAGCAAAACAAAAATGAAAAAATAACCAAAGAAACATTAAAGCATATCGTACACTATAAACAAGGGTGCCTCATACCACTAGACCATCATCACTAAAAGACCAATCGCAAATATACACACGACGAGAGATCCGATTTTCAATCCATCATGAAATGACATACGTATATAACAAGGTTCAGGTAAGGGAGGTGTAAGAGCCACAAAGGGAGTGATATCCCAACGTCACGGTAGCGACGTGACAGATAGGTGCCGATACGTCCCATTGCGTGCGATAGAGCAGGTCTCTGGGTGGCAGAATGACTGTAGTAAAATACATAGGAGTGGGTGTGGTGGTTGCATTCCACTTATTTAGTCAATCGCCAGGACTATATGAAACGCGGCGAGGCTTGAATGGGTTGTATTGGTCGGTATTCCCTAGCCCTCGTGTGCAGGGTGAGTCTCAAGACTGAGCCGTGGCCTGGCCTTCTGTTGTCCTATCTCATTACGAAGTAACATAGGGAACCAGTAAGTTCCCCCAGGCCAAGAGTCTTCGATGGGCTGTGCGTGTGTAGCATTCCTGTTTAAATCTATTCAGAAAAGACTTGACGATAATAGAGCGTACGCTACAATATGTGACTTACCTGTTCTTTATCCTATGAAACCATATTCTGGCCCCCGCCGACAAATTTTTTTACAGTTCTAAAGGTTCCTCTGGGAATTTCTGGCACCATTACAGGAGAAGGCCCCCCAGGGTAGCTTTGCTGAACTGATTGTAGTGAGGAAATATAATATGTGTCATATGACCATATGGACCATGTTAGTAATGATAAACAAAGATGGAATGATTTTTATTATTTTTATAGAATATATATAATATATAGATAATTATATAATATATAATATATGGCACCTCCTATTGCCTGCACCTGTTGGTGATGTGATGCTAAGAAAGTCAGAGAGGGCATCAGATCCCTGGAACAGTAGAGTTATAGTGTTTGTCAGTCACCAAATGGTCCTGGAGATTCTAAACCGGGTTGCTTCAAGAAAAGCCAGTGGTCTTAACCAGTGAGATACAATGTTACCCTAGAGCAAAGGAATAAAGTACAATTGTGCATATCAAGATGGATTGTCCTCTAGAATTTAGCTTTCCCTGGAGATTTATTGAGGTGTAATTTATGATTAAAAATCATATATAGGGCTGGAGAGATGGCTCAGAAATTAAGAGCACTGGCTGCTCTTGCAGAGGACTCAGGTTCTATTCCCAGCACCCATGTGGCAGCTCACAACAAACTATAACTCCAGTTCTAGGGGATCCAACACCCTTCTGTGGGCATTGTGTGACAAGACACACTTACATACAAAGAGGCAAAATAAAATAAAATTAAAATTAGAAAAATTTAAATTGTATTAATATGATTGTAAAAGATGACTTTTGGGGGGGTCTCTTGTAGCTCCAGCTGTCCGGGAACCCACCTTGTAAGACCAAAGGCTGCCGCTTGACTCACAAAGATCACCTACCATCTGCTCCCCAATGCTAGGATTAAGAGCGTGCGCCACCATGCCCGGCTCAAAATGACTTTTAATATAAAATTTTAAAATTTTTTCTATGAAATTTCTATTTCTTTATATATGTGTGTGTTGTGTATCTTTTTTTTTTTTTTTTTTGGTTTTTTTTTTTTTTGAGACAGGGTCTCCCTGTAGCCCCAGCTGTCGCTGGAACTCACTCTGTAGACCAGGCTGGCCTTGAACTCACAAAGATCCGCCTGCCTCTGCCTCCCAAGTGCTAGGATTAAAGGCGTGCACCACCACGCCGGGCTTATTTATTATTATTATATTTTTGTTGAAGTTCTGTGCATTTCACACATTTCTAGATCCAATTCAGACTCATTCCCCCTTCCATGCGCCCCACTGAACCTGAGTTCATGCATTCTGCTATACATGTCTTGCATTTTTTCTCAGTCTTTTTAAAGTTTTTCTATGCAGGGGTTAACTGATTGGGGCAGAAGTTTACTGTTTCAGTCAGTTCTTTGACCCAGTCCTTTTGTTATTGTTGTTCCCTCCAATTTGTATTGCTCTAAAATATGCCTATATGTATGTCACACATACACCAAAATTATGACATCTGAAAATAAATTACAAGTTAATTCCAAAACATGTTTAGGAATTCACATTTTCCCCTTTAATTTTATATTATTCTAAAATATGCATACATATCCTCCACCCATATGCCAAAATTACAGTCTGAAAATGAGTGGTAGGTTAATTCTAGAGCCCTTTAAGGGATTCACATTTTAATAGAATGTTTAAAGGAAACAGTTTCTTTCAGATAGAAAGAAACATAAGCTGGGTGTGGTGGTGTACACCTTTAATCCCAGCATTCAGGAAGCAGAGTCAGGCAGATCTCTGTGAGTTCAAGGCCAGCCTGGTCTACAGAGCAAGTTCCAGGCCAGCTGGGGTTACAGGGAGACCCTGTCACAAAAACACCAAAAAAAACAAAGCAAACATTAGTACTGCTTACTTTGCTTTGCAGCTAGGGATTTGGTGCTAGCATCCACAAATGAGAGATACCATTCCTCGTTTGTCTTTCTGGGACTGTGTACTTCACTTAGCATAATTCTAGTTACTCCATTGTGTAGATGTACCACATTTTCTTTATCCATTCATCAGTTGAGGGACACTGGGTTGCTTCCAGCTCTTTGCTATTGTGAAGAGAGCTGCAATAAACATGGTTTTGCATGTTTCTCTGGGATAGGTTGAGTCTTATGGCTATATACCTAGGAGTGGTATGACTGGGTCAGGTGGTAAGTTTAATTTGAGTTTTTTAAGTGTTCTCTATACGGCTTTCCATAGGGATTACATGAGTTTGCAGTCCCACAAGCAATGAATGAGTGTTCCCCTTTCCCCACAACCTCTCCAGTGTCATTTGTTTTCCTAATCTTAGCCAGTCTTACCTGGTTAAGATGAAATCTTAAGGAGGTTTTAATTTGCATTTCCTTAATTATTAGCGATGTTGAACACTTTCTGAGATGTTTCTCAGCCATCTTCACTTCTTCATTTGTGAAGTCTGTTCGGCTCTTTACTCCATTTTTTGAGTGAGTCATTTGTTTTCTTGTGCCTTTGTTTTTTGAGTAATTTATATATTCTGGACATTAATGCTCTGTCAGATGTATCACTGGTGAAGGTTTCCTCCCACTCTGTGGGTTTTCTCTTCACTTTCTTGATTGTTTCTTTCACTGTACAGAAGCTTTTGAGTTTAATGAGGTCCCATTTGTCTATTGTTGACCTTGTTTCCAATGCAGCTGCTGCCTAATTTAGAAAGAAATATTTTTCAGAGGATTGAGAAGACTGTGGCACTGGATCTTATTTGTCCACTTGGCTGAACTACAGAGTATCCAGGTATTTGGATAAGCATTATTCTGGATGTTTCTGGTTGAATTTCACATTGGACTCCACAGGCTGAGTAAGCAGATTGTCCTTCCTACCATGGGTGGACCTCATCCAATCAGTGGAAGACCTGGCTAGAACAAAAGGGCTGACCTCCCCTGAGTAAGAGAGGATCCCTCCTGCCAAACTTTTGCCTTGCCTTCAGAACAGAACCCCACGATCACTCTTCCTGACTCTCAGTTCTGGCACCCTCCAATTTCCGTTGTTTCAGACTAGAACTACACTCGGATTGGAACTCAACCATCTGGGCTCCTGGCCTCCAGCTTGATAATCAGTTTTGGGATCTTGGGACTTGTCCATTCCCATAATCAAATCAGATGCTTCTTTTATTTAAGATTTATTTTTTTAATATGGATGTTCCTGCATATATATATATATATATATATATATATATATCTTTTTATTACTTTAAATAAAACTTCTGAAGTGAAATTATTTTATCCGAAGATAGTACCATTCAAATAACTTTTGAAACACACTGCCATATTACCCTCATACATACACATACATATTATATACATACATACATGCATACACATACTTTATTACTTTAAGTAAAACTTCTGAAGTGAAATTGTTCTATCCAAAGATAGTACCATTCAAATGACTTTGAAGCACACTACCATACTATGCTCCCCATGGAAAGGTTGTACGATTTACAACTCTATCACTCTCAACCATACAGAAAACTAGAGCTTTTCAGACTATCTTGAACAACATCTTCTCTGTGGTTTATTTATTACCTCTGGGAAGGCTGGTGCTTCCTGGAATCACTAATAAACCTTCAAATCTTTAACCAGCAACATATACTTCTATTTACTTATTTATTTATAAGATCTCTCTCTCTCTCTCTCTCTCTCTGTTTTAAGACAGGGTCTACCTGCAGCCCAGCCAGCCTGGAATTCACTATGTAGAACAGGCTGGCCTTGAACTCACAGAGATCTGTCTACCTCTGCCTCCCAAGTGCTGGGATCAAGGGCTTGTGCCACCACACCTCAGCTTTTCTCTTGTTTTTAAGATTTATTTTTCACTGCAGATATACATGCACAGCCATGTTTATTGCAGCTCTCTTCACAATAGCAAAGAGCTGGAACCAACCCAAGTGCCCCTCAACTGACAGGTGGATAGAGAAAATGTGGTACATCTACACAATGGAGTTCTATGCAGCGGTAAAGAAAGATGACATCATGAGCTTTGCAGGGAAATGGATGGAGCTAGAAGATATCATGCTAAGTGAAGTAACACAGTCTCAGAAAAACAAATGACGAATGGTATCCCTCATCTGTGGATGCTAGCACCAATTACCTAATTGTATGGCAAACTGAGTAACATTAATGTGATCTGAAAACAACTGTGCTCTTATATTGTGAACCCTTAAAATTTTTTTTTAAAATTTTAAAAAAGAAAAGAAAAAAAGATTTATTTTTCTCTTATGTCTATGAATATTTGCCTGCATGTATGTATGTGCACCATATGCATGCCTGGTGCCTGCAGAATCCAGAAGAGGGCATCAGATCCTATGGAACTGGAGTTTCAGACAGTTGTGAGCCACCACGTGGGTGCTGGGAACTGAACCCAGATCTTCTGTCTGAGCAGCTAGTGTTCAACTGCTGAGTCACCTCTTCAGCCCTATTTATTTATTTTTATTTGCAGTCCTGGAGATTGAGACAGGTAAGCACTCTACCACTGTGCTACACCCAAACCCAGTACAGACCTCTTGTTTTTACTAATACCTAACTGAAAAAAATCATGTGTAAGGCCAGGCACGGTGGACCACGCCTTTACTCTCAACACTCAGGAGGCAGAGACAGGCAGATTTCTGTGAGTACTGAGGCCAGCCTGGTCTGTATAGTGAGTTTCAGGTGGGCTGGGGCTAGGAACATCCTGTCAAAAAAAATCATATCTATATGCCTGGTATTATATCTCAATAATAGATGGATATGCTTCCAGTTAATGTTGTGTTTATTTATAGGTGTTCTAAGCCCACTTCCCCTTAGATGAATGAACTTTCCTCTTCTTGGGAGCAATATATTTTTATTTCAAAACTTCTTTGAAGGTACTTAGCATTGCTCAGCACATTTGAACTCCTTTAAAACATGACCTGCATTCATGGAGGACACAGTACAGTCGTGATGCTCAGGAGCCTCTGCATGAGCTACCTAGGTACTTCTTGCCATGCCCAGGGATCAGCGACCTCTCAGCCCCTAGAGTGAAGGTAGGGGCCTTGCCCAGAGTGAAGAGTCTGGAGAAATGGAAATGCCTGTTTCATCTTTTGTCAATTGGGTCTTCGATGGCCCAGAATTCCACCTTCTCCTGATATGTTTTGCTTGGGTCATTTTCAACCTTCAAGGGCTCTGCCATGGCTGAGTTCTGAGCAGGTGACATGTTGCTTCTCACCCAGCTTGTAGAAATACAAACAGAGCTAGGATTTTATTGAAAGTAACAAGAAGAGTCATTAGAATAGTTCAGAGCAGCAACACAAGCACTCTGGGTCTGTCCGAGGCTGTGCCAGAGTGGAGTATGGGTCACAGTCAGATAATCACAGCTCAGTTGGTAAAGTGCTTGTCTCAAAAGCATGAGGAGCAGGGTCTGACTCCCAGTACCCATGTTAAACAAAACATGGGGAAGTCGGCAGGTTGGCTTGGCAGCTTTTGTGCTTGCCACCAAACCTGATAACCTGAATTTGATCCCTGGAACCCACGTGGTGTAGGAGGAGAGAGGCCCCTCCCACAATTTGTCCCCCGATCTCTACACAATTCCTGTGGAATATGTGCCCCCAGAACACAGGCAAACAAAATAAACACAAGAAAAGAAAAAGTGTTTTTTAAAGTCAAGTATGTGACACAGCCTTGTTAATCCAGCACTGAAAAGGTGACAGAAGATCCCAGGGGCTCTCTGACCAGATAGCCTAGACTATGTGGTGATTTTTCCCCCCTCTAAGTACAATGGGAACATTTATTGTCATGTCCTCTATACAAAGAAATACCCAAATACATAGCTCTTAGGAATGATCCCCACCTTATTAACATGCATGAGCTCACTAAAGACCCCAGAGCTTTGAAGGAAAACTCAAGTAGCTGGTTTTAACCCTTCAAGAACTCAATACATAGTTTCTCTTAACAGGAATGTAGCTCGTTAGTAAGCAACCAAAATGTACAGAATGTGGTCATTCCTAGCCATAGATGCCCAAGTGCTGTATATAAAATGGATGGCATGGTGCTTACATAGAACACACACACACACTCCCATGTACTTGAAATCACTTTAGGTTGCTTATAACACTTAATACAATGGAAATACTATATAAATAGATGTTCTACTGCATTAGGGAATAATGACAGGAAAAATCTCTGTAAATGTTCAATAAAAATAGCAACTATTGTAGCTCTAACTATATAGTACAGGGACAACAGCTGACAAAATGCTCAGACAGATGCTGGAGGGGGATCTGGAAGACCAGTGGCCAGTGACCTCAGGACGATCTTGTGTGTCGCCACCGCTCACACGTGGATTCAGAGTAGCACTTAGCGAGCAGTGAATCCAAGCTTTACTTTTTGGAAGTTTCTGGAATTATTTTTCAAATTTCTTTGGTCTAAGGTCAGTTGAATTTATGGGCGTAAAACCCGGAGGTTTGGAAAACTGATTGCATTTCATTATTTGAAGGATCTCCTTGTATTTGAGTCCCATGTCAAGATTGTGTCAAGATTCAGAAAACTGTATGGCCCTAGACAAGAGGGGAAGCATCTAAAGAGGAGTTCTTTTTAACCCAGAGAAATGAATGTTTTCATGAAAGATAACAAAGTCATCATCAATCTGGGCCAAGAGCTACAATAATCCTTAGCTACAATAAGCAGATGGCCAAATTGATGAACTATTTTTGTTCTAAGCTAAATTGTTACAGCTATGTTCACTTTGTGTATTGGACATGTATAAAGCACAAAACTAAGAACTATAGAGTAGAGGCTGTCTTCTATTAGTTGAAAGGAATGGGATGTGAGAGGGAGGAATATATTTCCTCAAACTTGGATTTTTTTTTTTTTTTAATTATAGAGGGGAGCTGAGGAGATGGCTCAGCAGTTAAGAACACCTGCTATTCTCCCAGAAGACTGGCTTTAAGTCCCAACACCCATCTGGCAGCTAACAACCATCCATAACTCCAGGCACTGGGGATTGGACACCTTCTCTGTCCTCCACAGGCACTGTACAAGACATGTGCACTTACACACATGCAGGCATAACACTCATACACGTAAAATAAATGTAACTAAAAAATTTGTGAAAAAATTATTTTTATTTTCTGTATAAGCCTGCATGTATGTCAGTGCACTCATGCATGTAACGCTCATGGAAGTCAGAACAGGGTGTCATATGCCCTAGAACAGGCGTTATGGATGGTTGGCTGCCGTGTTGGTGCTGGTAACCAAACCTGGATCTTCTACACAAGGAGACAGTTTCTCAGCCACTAAAATCTCTGTAGTCCTGTTTTCTCTTTGCTTTGTTTTGTTTTTTTGAGACAAGGGTCTCATTACTATTTCTTAAAATATTAAAAGTATGATTTTTGAAATGTATTTACTCTTTATTTTTCACTCTAAAACTGCTGTGCAAAAATATGCACTGTAAGCCGGGCATGGTGGTGCACACCTTTAATCCTAGCACTCAGGAGGCAGAGGCAGGTGGATCTCTGTGAGTTCAAGGCCAGCCTGGTCTACAGAGTGAGTTCCAGGCCAGCTGGGACTACAGGGAGACCCTGTCTCAAAAAGACCAAAAAAATGCACTTTATTCTGGGATGGAGCTTAGTAGTATGATGCATGCCTACCTAGCACACACACTGTATTCTGGGATGGGCTCAGTAGTATGATGCATGCCTACCTAGCACACACACACTGTATTCTGGGATGGGCTCAGCAGTATGATGCATGCCTACCTAGCACACACACTGTATTCTGGGATGGGCTCAGTAGTATGATGCATGCCTACCTAGCACACACACACTGTATTCTGGGATGG